>ML860511.1:13485-37305 GCA_009831015.1 Picea engelmannii
TGGCCAAGTATCACTTTTGAACCTTGATTTTGAGGTGGTTCTGCTAGACAATATTTCTTCTGTTGTATCTCCCAAGTTTCGGCCCTTCTGGGTATGAAACTTTATTTTATGTAGTTCTCTGATATTTCTTCTCTGTAATGCCATAGGTCTGATCAAAATTGGATGTGTCAAGTGGAATTTATGGTAACTTCCCCACAACTTGTCGATTTTTGTCCTTTCCAGGAGATCTCACTTGTATAGCGTGCCTCGCACAAAATAATTGATATAAAATTCTGAAACTCGCACTAGAAATACTAAAAACTATCCATGATCTAATGAAACTAGTCCCACTCAATTTGGATACTCTAGGAAGAAGTTATGATTGTTTTACCTGGAACACCTTCTTGAGACTAGTCAGATACCCTATCTTATACAGGGTGTATCTACAAATTTATGATGACCTAGAAGCTGAAATGTTTACCACATATACCTTACTAATTTTTGTAAATATCCTCTGGATTTTAGGGTCTGAAACGTTATAGAAAAGTTGTTATAGCAAAAATTCTGAAATAACTCAGTTCAGGATGATTCCAGAACCCTATCTTGTACAGACTGTATCTCTGAAAGTATAAGGCCTCAGGAGCTAAATTGTGAACCCAACTTACCTTGATCCATCTACTAAATATCCTCCAAGCTATTCCTTTTGAAACATTGTAGAAAAAATGTTATAGCGAAAATTCCAAGGTGTCTCAGATGTAGCAGCGAAACCCCAAGACCTTGAGCTCTGATACCATATGTTAGGAACCAAATATCAATATAGCATAGAAAAACCTCAGAAAAATTACTGAACACCTTGAAAAAGAGATAATTTCATATAATAAGCATTTTCGAGGGTGCCACCTCCTTTTACCCCACTTAAATGTTCAAGTACAAGATGATTCAAAATGAAAATGTCTCCTTGGTATATATAGGAGACTAGGAGGTATAATTACAACTATAGAATAAAGCCTACAGAAATAAAATAACATTACTAATATAATATGCCCCAATTAAGGGGTAATGAGACAATATTAGGGCTTAACATCATCTTCTGAATCTGTTTGACATGGTGAACACAATTCTTCTTGATCTGTATCTGCATATTCTTTGGCATTTTTTGAATCTGTGATGGGTGAAGAATATATGTCATGTAACTTATCCCAAATTTCTTTGGCTAATGAACATTTACCAACCTTTTCTCTTACAGGATTAGGTAATCCTTCCCAGATGAAATCCATTGCTATTTTGTTATTCTTCTTCAATTCCTTCTTGGCTGCAGTTTTTTCCATTTTTGAACTATCATATCCTGTAACAACTGATAGCCAAATATAATGTCGTTGTGCCTGTAAAAATACTTTCGTCCTTTTTCTCCACATATCATTCTTAAAACCATTTGACCATTAAACATTAATACTCCATTCTCAGAATAATCCATGATATCCTTCCAGTGGTTAAACTATTTCCTGAAGGAACCAAATATGATACATGTTGTTAGATTACTGAGAGGGGGGGTGAATCAGTAATAGAGAAATTTAATCATTTTTCACCATAAAATGCAAGTGTTATATTAATGTAGAATTATCATCCAATAGTTGCAGAGTAAATAAACAATGAACAAATGAGTAATCACACACATACACAATACACCATTCTTTTATGTGGAAACCCAAAGTGGGAGAAAACCACAAAATATTTTTTCTTATATGTCTTTAAGAATTACATTCATTGGAAGCACCAACTTCCTTTGTTTTCTAGCTACAACTGGAAGGAGGCTCCAACCCCCTAGTTTCTCAAGCTACAACCTAAGGGAATCTCCAACTACCCAATTCTATGGCTACAACTAGAAGGAGACTACAACCCCCTATGTTCTCCATCACAACCGGAAGGTGGCTACAACCACTTATCCTTGCCCCATCCAACCGCCCTGAAATATAAGTATAATGATGGAACCACTGTCACACTATCACTGTGAGATATACTAATGTAAACATGTACCAATAAACCTGCACAAAAAAACTTGTACCAATAACCTGAACCATGCATCAACCATGCCTCAACCTATACCTCGACCTATAATCAATATGTACTATAAACAAGTGCGTCAACCATGCATGAACCTGTACCAAATAACCTATAATCAACCTGTACCATAAACAAGTGCATCAACCATGCACCAACCTATACGTCAACCTGTACCATGAAGAAAGATATAAAATAACACACAATGTTATTCAATTTGTTTTATGAAATTCCTCCAAGTGTCACTACTTAGAACCTCTCAGAAAAGGAGTTTTAGAAAAAATGACATACCTTGTTGAATTATGTCTTATTCTAGAGAGAGAACTTGTAGAGCGTGCCCCATATATACTATTTGTTGTGTAGATCTGAAAATTGTACATAGAATACTACATAATGTACTCTAACCAACACATTTGGTCTTACTGAATTTGGCTCTGTTATGAATAAGTTATGATGTTTTTACCTGAAACACCTGTTTTAGACTAGTTTCAAGACTAGCCACAAACCCTATTTTCCACGGACTGTAATGCCATAAATACAATGACCCAAAAGATTAACTTTGTACCACAATGACTTGGATATGTTTCCTCAATTGCCTCGAATTTCACGGTCTGAAGCATTCTAGAAAAACAGTTATTACAAAAATGGTGGGATGACCTGTAAATAACATACCTTAGAAAGCATCATCAAAAGTATTTATCCTCCCTTGAATTTCAACCTTATTTACTTCACCTTCCCTCTAAAATTCGGCTTAGATATCCTTTGGTTACCTCAGTCACCTATAGAAATTCAATGTGCTTAAGTGTGATTAAAATGAGAGAGCCTTGCCTCTTATTTATACTTTTATGTAGCTTCTTCAAGGGGTTACCTTTTAACTATCTTAACCCACTTTCCTTATTTTAGGGCTAACCCACTTCTAACCACTTGTAACTTAGTGATTTCTCCATTAAATTTATTATTTAAATAATTTCTTTTGTATTCAATTTGACTTATAGTACACTCATCACTTCATGTTGGCCGTCGACCAAGTTTTGAGAAAATCTTGGTCAGGTTTGACCACGTTTTGGACTTCGACGTAGTGATCGAGGAAGTTGTGCCTGGGTGGAGCTGAGATTGCAGATCTCACTTATATTGCGGGCTATGTGGACCCAACAGGGGGTTCCTTAGGGTTTTTGTAATGGGTTGTGGTATGTCAACCCAAGGGTTTACGCTTGTTTAGGACTTTTTGTAAGGGATTGTAAAAGTATAAATAAGTAAGATTGTAAGGTAGAAGTAGTCGAGAAAGCAATGTAAAAGACTTAGAGAATGAAGTCTAAGTGAATGAGTGCAAGTAGTTTTGGGTGCTTTGTGCAACAAAATGTGTATGTAAGGTTCTGTGTTTGATAAACAAATTTATAATAATGAAATTACAAATAATGAAAATAGTAAACAATGTACATACCCATAATGCATACTCATCAAGCATATTGTAATGCAAGGAGATATATCAATGTGTCCTGTAACTAGATCTTAAAGGATTCATGACTTATTATCTTAGATTTTGCAGCTTACTTTAGTATGAAGGATCTCCATAACTCCAGGTGCTGCCAGCTTGCTCAATAAAACTCGGATCCATTCATCTTGAATCTCGTTGATGACTCATAAGAAATCAATATAATGTTCATCTCTAGGCACTACATGCCATAGAGATGAAGTTTTGATATTAAATAGCAAGTTTCCAGAAGCATGATTCGAGCATAAGAATATTGCTTTTTTTTGCAATCGGTTGTAAACATTTATTGGAAGATAGGATCTATTGTGAATACGTTGGGGTTAGTTATCTGTGTCCATAAGCTATAAAAAGCCTTGGATCGAAATGTAAAAGGGAGAAAAAACAATGGTCTAGACACAAGATAAATATGGAGGAAGAATGTGTTGTTTCAAATACTGAATTCATGAATTGAATAAAGATTGAAAATCACTGTTGCTTATATTATTCTGAGTTGATGATAGATTAAAGAGTTTTTAAAATTATTACATAGTTTGTTTCTATGTTTAATATTTTCTTTTTAGAATAATGGCTGCAGAGTAGAATTTAGTCTGCAAGTTATTGAAGGACTTGTGGCTTTCTTGGCAAGGATCCACCAAGAAGACCATAAGCCCTTTCTTTATAAATTTAGTTTTTAGATAGAATAGATAAGTTAAATACCATTTTCTATTTTCATTAGAGAAAGAAATTGTACTTAGAAGGATTGATAAATAAATGTGGAAAATATATTTACATGTTCTTGAAATCAGTCTTTTCATCATCTATTTATTCTGTAGATTTTAAAGCTTACAAATAAAATCGATCTAGTTGCCTTCAATTGTAGGATTTCGGGGTTTTACTTGCTTTAGTATAGGTTTAAATTCTAAAGTTAGTTTAGTCCTCTTTTTCTCCTTGCAAGCATTTGTTTTCTTAGATTTCTTTAGTAATAGTATCTTTTGAAATTTCAAATATGATGTTAAGAGATCTAGATGTAGGTTAGTATAGGTGGAAATTCACTTTTTGTACCTTATTCTGCTTTCTGTGTCATTCCATAATTTTCTGTTTTTTAGTTTAATTTCTGAGTTACATCAGAACAAGCTTTCATTAGGTAGTTTCATTCTGAAATAGATGCTTTAATTTTAGATTAGTTTAAAGATAATTTTTAGATATTTCATTTCTGCCTAGGATAGAATTGAAATCTGCATGCTTTATAAATTTAGATATTTAGTTAATATTTGAATCTTGAATTCAGAAATCTAGTATCAAAGTAGTTTGAATGATTTTTAGATTAGAGAAGCTTAATAGATTAGATTATGAGTAAATTAGATTAGGATAGGCTCTAGTCCTGCACATACAATGTTTGTGCCTCAAAGTTTACCTCCCTGGGTTGACATTTTATGTAAGCTATTTATAGTGATATAATTAGCCCGACATTTTGGTGTCGTTGTCGGGGAGGTACTAAAAAGGATTGGAGAATAGGTGTTGTTTTGTATTTGTTGAAATCCGGGTGGTTTTGCTGGGTGTGATTTGCTTTTCAAATTTTGCAAATAGTTTTCTATTGGTTTGATCATTTCATTTTTCATCAAAAACATTAAAAATCAAAAATATTTTTGGGTGCTATAAGAACCCTCATGCACTAATCTATGTGTTTGACAGGATCCATCAACCATCAAAGGATAAAAGATGATCAAGAGTTTGAAAGAACTCTCTCAGATCATAGCAACAACTGGGATCTCTGCCTCTCAGGAAGAACAAATCTTGACAGCTATCAAAAACCTACTTTCTTCTCAAGAAGTGGTAAAAAAAGAGGAGTTCCATTAACAACACCAAGCAAAGGCCAAAGATCCATGGGCCACATTTGACGGAGAGCTATCCTTATAACCTGAGATCGAGGAGTTCTTAACATGTCTCTCAGTAGATCCTTTATGCATTCAAGAGACCAACCATCTAGAAGAAGATTATCTACATGGCATGATCAAAGAAGACATTCAAAGTGGTCCACATGAGAAAGTGAACCAAGAAGAATATGACTACATTGAGCTATGGTTCTAGAAATCTATTACATCAGAGCACCACCATCTTCTTCAACAACTCTTGGTATCAGATCATTTGCAATTGATGGTCATTCATGCTTTTGTATACATTAAAGTTCATATTTCAAATCTAAGCATGAATTTATTTTCATACCTGTTACGCACATGGTTGCACTGGAAGTATCCATACACTTGAAAGAACATTTTTACTCCCAATAGAATAGGATAGAATAGAAAATAAAAAATAGGAATAAAAGTAAAGAGAAAAATAAGCTTTACTATGAAAACCAATTTGTCTGGCATAGTCTAGCAGGGGTCTAGTTAGAAAACTAGGTGACTGGATAGCTAGACTCCATAATAAAGTTTGTTGGTGCCTACTTCATTTCTTCAAAATCATGTTTGATTGGTGCTCAGTTGGATGATGGAAGATTCATTAAGTCTTTCCTTCTAGCAAATTTCAACCCATCGACTCTAGATCATTTTCTGGGTTTGAAACTTGAGACATTTTCAGATACCTTGGAGCCTGCATGCCTCAATGGAAGGTATCCTTGTCATTTTCTAAGGAAATACATTAATGTTTCTTGGCAAAAGAATTCTACAGTTAATTCGAATTCAACAAATTTATTCATGACTGTTTGAATGTATCTAGTGTCTTGATTCCCATTGACATCAAAGGTGGGATATCTCGCACTGGTTAACAACTTTCCTTATTGGTTGGTAATACAATGACTTTTACCTATGTTCAACATCAACAAAATCTATTCACATAGGTAGATATGCACAAAAAAGGAAGTATTTGGATGAAAGACTTTGCAGTTTTGGTACTCATGGACAGTTTCATTAGTTTGCAATTTTGAAGAACAATTTATTCCTTTGGACAGTAACACTCAGCACAGTGGACAACTTATCAAAAGAGAAATCCTCAGTCTTGTAGCAACACAATTTTTGGAGCAAAACAAGAACAGAAAATTGTATTCTGTTCCAGAAATCTCATTCTGCCACAATACCTACAACATGCAATAGAAGCCTGACTGTCCAAAGTATTTCTGAAATTTGATCCTGAAATGTAACATTAATTTAAGGTACAATTATTTCTTTGAATTTATTGACTTCATTAAATTTAAGGAAATTTTACTATGAATTATTCCTACGATACTTGCTAAGCCCATGTCCTTCTACCTTTCGAATGTCATCATATAGCCCATATCCATTTTACCTTACCTATGTTTGTCATCATCATTCCATAACTATCCTTATATCTTATAAATAGATCTTCATCTCTATGGAACTTAGTGCCTAGAGATGAAGATCTTATCATTTTAATATATATATATATATATATATATATATATGATGTCTGTTTTGTCCATGCAAACCGCGATTCACTCCTTCATGATTCCATACATAAACAGTGCATCATTCCGTTGGTTTTTCATAAACTTCTTATGCGCCATGTATCATAATGATTGAGAAGTACGAGCTTATCAAATTATAATTACATCTGAAGCATTAGAAGCCTCGAGAAACCCTAACGAAACTTATTCCTTATTCAATAAACCTTCATCATTTTTACTAGCTTCTTTTTTATCCTCTGTTTCCTATCCAAACCACAGTCTCAGACAAATGGGGAGAAAGGGAGTTGAGCGGCATGAGCCAGTTTCTGTATCTGTGTTAGAGAAATTTCCCGAGTTCAATGCATGCCAAGAGAAATTTGAAGGCACCTGGTATCAATTCTTTCAGAAATTTCAAGGATATGAAGATGAAATCACCCTGTATTTCGCTCAGGGATTCGATGGGAAGGTGGTACAGATTGGAAATTTTCTTATGACAGTGTCGGAGAAGACAATTGCTCATGCTATTGGTTTACCTTGTTGTGGGGAGTGTTGGTTTAAAAATAGGCCCATAGAGCATGCAGACTGTGCCAGATTCATGAAGGAGGAGTATCAGTCTGAAAACTGGAAGAAGGGTTTCCCTCATGATTGGATGCAGGATGAATGGCGCAATGTGATTTATGTGTTGCAGAAATACTTGACTTGTGAAGGGAGGTATGTAATTACTTTGAATTACCATGTCCGCCTTCTCTTACATTTTGAAGCCAAATTGGAAATGAATTTCCCATATTTCTTGTGCAAAAGCCTAGCTAAAATGTCATGGCGGGTTCAAAAGCATTCTGGGAACCCTTACAATAGTCTGTATCATCACAGCTTGGTCACAATTATTGTTGAGGATGAATTGTGTATCAGAAGGGATAATTGGAACAATTTTGTCAATAGAATTCGAGGCCTTCCCTCATCTGGAAAACTTCCTTGTAAAGCCCGTCAAGTCACTAATAATTCTGAAAGTGACAGAGATAAAACCCTACCTGTTCAAGAAACAAATCCACCTTTGATCAATCTTTTTGCCTCTGTCCTACAAAAAAGAATGAAACTACCAGACTCATTTGAAAATCCCATTGTTGATAAACCCTTACCTCATCGTGTAACCAGGAGTATGGCTTCTAAACCCTCTGACGCTGTATTTCAATCAAGCTTAATCAATTCAGGAGAATTTCCCAAGACAGACCCAAAACCCTCTAAGAAGAAGAAAAAACTCTCAGAATCTTCCCCTGTGCTTAAGCATAATTCTCCTCAGCATGATTTTTCTGAATTTGATTGCCCTTCCCTAGACCCTCTTAACAATGATCCAACTGAACATGAAATTGTTGAACCTGTCCATAAAAATCTGTCTCCTAAAATTGGTCATGTTGAATATAATTCAGACCTATTTGATCTTCATCAATTTGACTATGGTACCCCTGAAGATGACCTACCCAATCCATAAATCCCTATTACTATGCCTACAACTTCTAGCAGTGAATAGATCATCCAGGAAAAGAACAAAGAGATTGAAGAACTCAGGACAGAAGTAGAGGAGTATAAAGTTTTGGATCAATGTGTGAAGGATGAGAATGCACGGTTAAAAATCGCTATTAGACAATATAAGGAATCCATTGATGAACTAAGGTCATGTGGTATTCAACTTTCAGAGAAGTATGAAAAGGTGAGTGCCAAACGTAAGAAGACAAATTCTGAAAACAAACGTCTTGCAAAGGTGGGAAGAAATTGGAAAACTGAGGCTCTGAAACACCTTGCTCATGTCAGTTTGTTAAAGAAACGGCTTAAGGAAAGCAGAAAATAGGATAAAGGGAAGCTGAACATCACTTTTAGTACATCTTAAATTTTTTTGGAGAAGGGATGTAACACAGTTTTGAAATTTTGGGAGCCTTTCAAAAGGAATGTTTGCATGAGGACATGCAAATACACAGGCATAGGGGAGATGTTGTCTCACCAAATTGTCACTTTTTGCAACCTCCATATTCACTTCTTCACCTCTTATTTTGATCTGAGACCTCATAAACTCATCTATATTTTCACACATATAACTAAATATCCAACAAGTATAGTAAGGTATGGTCATTGATTAAAATCTTTTAATTTCCTTTTATTTAATGATTAAATACGATTCTTAAAGGATTCGTGACTTATTATCTTAGATTTTGCAGCTTACTTTAGTATGAAGGATCTCTATAACTCTAGGCGCTGCCAGCTTGCTCAAGAAAACTCGGATCCGTTCATCTTGAATCTCGTTGATGACTCATAAGCAATCAATATAATCTTCATCTCTAGGCACTACGTGCCATAGAGATGAAGATTTGATATTAAATAACAAGTTTCCAGAAGCATGATTCGAGCATAAGAAGATTGCTTGCTTTTTGCAATCGGTTGTAAACATTTATTAGAAGATAGGATCTGTTGTGAATATGTCGGGTTTAGTTATCTGTGTCCATAAGCTATAAAAAGCCTTGGATCGAAATGTAAGAGGGAGGAAAAACAATGGGCTAGACACGAGATGAATATGGAGGAAGACTGTGCTGTTTCAAATACTGAATTCATGAATTGAATAAAGATTGAAAATCATTGTTGCTTATATTGTTCTGAGTTGATGATAGATTAAAGACTTTTTAAAATTATTACATAGTTTGTTTCCACGTTTAATATTTTCTTTTTAGACTAATGGTTGTAGAGTATAATTTAGTTTGCAAGTTACTGAAGGACTTGTGGCTTTCTTGGCAAGGATCCACCAATAAGACCATAAGCCCTTTCTTTATAAATTTAGTTTTTAGATAGAATAGATAAGTTAAATACCATTTTCTGTTTTCATTAGAGAAAGAAATTGTACTTAGAAGGATTGATAAATAAATGTGGAAAATAGATTTACATGTGATTGAAATCAGTCTTTTCATCATCTGTTTATTCTGTAGATTTTAAAGCTTACAAATAAAATCGATCTAGTTGCCTTCAATTGTAGGATTTCGAGGTTTTACTTGCTTTAGTATAGGTTTAAATTCTAAAGTTAGTTTAGTCCTCTTTTTCTCCTTGCAAGCATTTGTTTTCTTAGATTTCTTTAGTAACAGTATCTTTTGAAATTTCAAATATGATGTTAAGAGATCTAGATGTAGGTTAGTATAGGTGCAAATTCACTTTCTGTACCTAATTCTACTTTCTGTGTCATTCCATAATTTTCTATTACTTAGTTTAATTTTTGAGTTACATTAGAATAAGCTTTCATTAGGTAGTTTCATTCTGAAATAGATGCTTTAATTTTAGATTAGTTTAAAGATAATCTTTAGATATTTCATTTCTGCCTAGGATAGAATTGAAATCTACATGCTTTATAAATTTAGATATTTAGTTAATATTTGAATCTTGAATTCAGAAATCTAGTATCAAAGTAGTTTGAATGATTTTTAGATTAGAGAAACTTAATAGATTAGATTATGAGTAAATTAGATTAGGATAGGCTCTAGTCCTGCACATACAGTGTTTGTGCCTCAAAGTTTACCTCCCTGGGTTGACATTTTATATAAGCTATTTATAGTGATATAATTAGCCCGACATTTTGGTACCGTTGCCGGGGAGGTACTAGAAAGGGTTGGAGCATGGGTGTTGTTTTGTATTTGTAGAAAGTCGGGTGGTTTTGTTGGGTGTGATTTGATTTTCAAATTTTTCAAATAGTTTTCTATTGGTTTGATCATTTCATTTTTCATCAAAAACATTAAAAATAAAAAATATTTTTGGGTGCTGTAAGAACCCTCATGCACTAATCTATGTGTTTGACAGGATCCATCAACCATCAAAGGATAAAATATGATCAAGAGTTTGAAATAACTCTCTCAGATCATAGCAGCAACTGGGATCTCTGCCTCTCAGGAAGAACAAATCTTGACAGCTATCAAAAACCTACTTTCTTCCCAAGAAGTGGTAAAAAAAGAGGAGTTCCATTAACAACACTAAGCAGAGGCCAAAGAGCCATGGACCACATTTGATGGAGAGCTATCCTTAGAACCTAAGATCGAGGAGTTCTTAACATGTCTCTCAGTAGATCCTTTATGCATTCAAGAGACCAACCATCTAGAAGAAGATTATCTACATGGCATGATCAAAGAAGACATTCAGAGTGGTCTACATGAGAAAGTGAACCAAGAACAATATGACTACATTGAGCTATGGTTCCAGAAATCTATTACATCAGAGCATCACCATATTCTTCAACAACTCTTGGGATCAGATCATTTGCAATTGATGGTCGTTCATGCTTTTGTATACATTAAAGTTCATATTTCAAATCTAAGCATGAATGTATTTTCATACCTGTTACGCACATGGTTGCACTGGAAGTATGCATACACTTGAAAGAACATTTTTACTCCCAGTAGAATAGGATAGAATAGCAAATAAAAAATAGGAATAAAAGTAAAGAGAAAAATAAGCCTTACTATGAAAACAAGTTTGTCTCGCATAGTCTAGGAGGGGTCTAGTTAGAAAACCAGGTGACTGGCTAGCTAGACTCCATAATAAAGTTTGTTGGTGCCTACTTCATTTCTTCAAAATCATGTTTGATCGGTGCTTAGCTGGATGATGGAAGATTCATTAAGGCTTTCCTTCTAGCAAGTTTCAACCCATCGACTCCAGATCATTTTCTGGGTTTGAAACTTGAGACATTTTTCAGATACCTTGGAGCCTGCATGCCTCAATGGAAGGTATCCTTGTCATATGCTAAGGAAATACATTAATGTTTCTTGGCAAAAGAATTATATAGTTCATTCGACTTCAACAAATTTATTCATGATTGTTTGAATGTATCTAGTGCCTTGATTCCCATTGACATCAAAGGTGGGATATCTTGCACTGGTTAACAACTTTCCTTATTGGTTGGTAATACAGTGACTTTTACCTATGTTCAACATCAAAAAAATCTATTCACATAGGTAGATCTGCACAAAAAAGGAAGCATTTGGATGAAAGACTTTGCAGTTTTGGTACTCATGGACAATTTCATTAGTTTGTAGTTTTGAAGAACAATTTATTCCTCTAGATAGTAACACTCAGCACTGGACAACCTATCAAAAGAGAAATCCTCAGTCTTGTAGCAACACAATTTTTGGAGAAAAACAAGAACAAAAAATTGTATTCTGTTCTAGAAATCTCATTCTACCATAGTAACTACAACATGCAACAGAAGCCTGACAGTCCAAAGTATTTCTGAAATTTGATCCTGAAAGGTAACATTAATTTAAGGTACGATTCTTTCTTTGAATTTATTGACTTCGTTAAATTTAAGGAAATTTTACTATGAATTATACCTACGATACTTGCTAAGCCTATGTCCTTCTACCTTTCGAATGTCATCATATAGCCCATATCCATTTTACCTTACCTCTGTTTGTCATCATCATTCCATAACTGTCCTTATATCTTATAAATAGATCTTCATATCTATGGCACTTAGTGCCTAGAGATGAAGATATTATCATTTAAATATATATATATATATATATATATATATATATATATGATGTCTCTTTTGTCCATGCAAACCACATTTCACTCCTTCATGATTCCATACATAAACAGTTCATCATTCCATTGGTTTTTCATAAAATTCTTATGCACCATGTATCAGAATGATTGAGAAGTACGAGCTTATCAAATTATCATTACATTTGAAGCATTAGAAGCCTCGAGAAACGTTGACAAAACTTATTCCTTATTCAATAAACCTTCGTCATTTTTACTAGCTTCTTTTTTATCCTTTGTTTCCTATCCAAACCATAGTCTCAGACAAATGGGGAGAAAGGGAGTTGAGCGGCATGAGCCAGTTTCTGTATCTATGTTAGAGAAATTTCCCAAGTTCAATGCATGCCAAGAGAAATTTGAAGGCACCTGGTATCAATTCTTTCAGAAATTTCAAGGATATGAAGATGAAATCACCCTGTATTTCGCTCAGGGATTCGATGGGAAGGTGGTACAGATTAGTAATTTTATTATGACAGTGTCTGAGAAGACAATTGCTCATGCTACTGGTTTACCTTGTTGTGGGGAGCGTTGGTTTAAAAATAGGCCCATAGAGCATGCAGACTATGCCAGATTTATTAAGGAGGAGTATTAGTCTGAAAACTTGAAGAAGGGTTTCCCTCGTGATTGGATGCAGGATGAATGGTGCAATGTGATTTATGTGTTGCAGAAATAATTGACTTGTGAAGGGAGGTATGTAATTACTCTGAATTACCATTTCCACCTTCTCTTACATTTTGAAGCCGAATTGGAAATGAATTTCCCATATTTCTTGTGCAAAATCCTAGCTAAAATTTCAAGGCAGGTTCAAAAGAATTCTGGGAACCCTTACAATAGTTTGTATCATCACGGCTTGGTCAAAATTCTTGTTTAGGATGAATTGCGTCTCAGAAGGGATAATTTGAACAATTTTGTCAATAGAATTCAAGGCCTTCCCTCATCTGGAAAACTTCCTTCTAAAGCCCTTCAGGTCACTAATAATTATGAAAGTGATAGAGATACTATTCTTCTAGTGCACAGTACAGGAAAGGATGGGGATCATTTAAAAGAAAGAGAGGATTAACTCTTTGTTACAGTTGTAGAAGACCATGACATATTGCTAAGGAATTCCCTAGTAGAAGACCTAGTTGTCTTTGTTGTAAAGCTATGGATCATGAAGTTCTGGATTGCCCTAGAATGATTGCTAAGGTTGAAAGAATGAATATGAGCCAAGAAGACCCTGAGAAAGGTCAAGACTCTAAGACCATGGCAGAACCGCATAAAGAGTCAGAGACTGTATTACTGCAAATGAAAGAAACCTTGAATGACCACCGAGATATCAACTTACCAGAGATATTCAAAGAAAAAGAATACATAGAAGCAAGAATAGGAGACTTCTACATAGATTGTGTTTTGGATGAAGAAACATAGGTGAATATTATAATAGAAAGAACTTGGGAAACCTTAGGAAAGTCTGCTATGATTCCTTCATTAGGGGGAATAGGATTATTTATAGGAAAGATGATAAACCTATGTGGAAAGCTCACCCAAATATCTATGAGGGCTCGTGGAACTTTGACAGAGGAATAATTTGAAGTTGTTAAATTTATTGAAAACAACGCCCCATTTGCTATATTACTAAGAAAACCTTGGATTGAGAGGGATCAGGCTAGAAGGAAAGAAGAAGAAGTCCTAGAGAAGAAGAAACAGGAATTAAATGATTTCATGACTAGGAAGATCACAAACTTGATTGCAGAACATGATAATAGATTGAAGCTATTTAAAACCAGAGACTTGGATATCAACATTGGAAGAACACAAAAAGACTCACAGAAGACTAAAGCACCTACCCGAGAAGAAGTATTGCCCTTGAATCCTAGGAAAGAATATCAACAACGCGAAGTTACTATACCAAGAGGAGATAAGAATCACAATGAAAAGAGGAATACCAAGAAGAATCTCACTGGAAAGAAGGCTAGAAAACTAAGTAAGAAGAGAGAAAAGATCGAAAAGTTATAGGCGGTTCCAAAGGGAACTTCACAGAAGGAAAATTTACAAAACTGGAATTTCGTTGGGATATTAAAACAATGTCACATGGAACTTCACCATGGCAAAGCAATATATCGAGTGGGAACAGTATAACCGTTAGACCGATACCCCGAACGGGTAGAAAGACATTTATCGTAAGAAAGATCGTCACTAGACCGTTGGGACTGCACCGTAAAGGACATAACTGAATTAATGAAGGTCTCTTGTCCATTAGAAAGATTTGTTACATTGTTTTCTACTTATTACATCGATTGTTGCACTGAGAACACTTTTTCAAATTGTATCAGAGAGAACTCACTGCTACCGCATTATGATTAGTAAGATCGACACCAGCTCTATTATTTTGCACACTCATTCATCCATTTGATCTAAGTGTGTATGTCAGAAAATCTCAGCACCACATAGAAAATCGTCGAAGAAGTTCTCATCGATCTCATGGAGGAGAAAGTAATGTTTACAAGTATTCAAGCGTCCTCGATGAGAGGAGTACAAGCCTCTTCATCAATCGCTCGCAGATGCAGACCATCTTGAGTCGTCACAGAAAAGAGAATCAAGCACAAATATGACCTAGCAAATGAGAAGCTAATACCAACCATATTACCTGACTACATCCCACCTCTAGCCGACGCGGTGAGTTGTGATAGTTTACTGAGATATTTTGAGTACAACATGGTTACTGTGTACCTCTCGAAGGGGATACACATAGTTTAATCACAACAGGACAAGATCGCAATGTTGAAGTTCAACGACTTTAACTTAGGGGACCGTAAGAACCATAGTATGCTTGCCCCGTATAAATACTTGACCAAGATGAAGGGGAAGAACTCCAAACTAATCCCCCAGCCGTGGACGATGAACCTCGCGCAGTCCACCTTGTTGAACGTAATGACGATCCCACACTTTGGAAGGCACCAGGAAGTTAACGCCTATGTCAAGCTCCTACTTTCATGTTACCATGGCAGCTACTTATGGCTAGACCACCGTATCACAGTCGATCCAACATTTATCCATAGGATTATCGAACTGAGTATGCAAGGACCTGATCCATAGGATTTCTATCCAGGGAAAGCCATAGATCACACGTTAGCACAAAAGATCAAGGATACATACGATGATGTTGAGAAGGGGACACGAGGCTACAAGTTAGCTTCCATCTAGAATGGCATAGAGCGCCTAGAATGTCAGTTAATTGTAGGGAATCTAGTATGAAAGAACAAACCCACATAGGTCACAGGCTTTGTCGTTGACCTCGTAGGGAAATGCATGAAAGGCATACAGATGAACTAGGAAAAGTACCTAGTGAATTAGCTAAAATTAGATTGCCGTGAAGCATAGGATCAGGGCTACGAGTTCCACCTTAGCTAGCTCCTAATCCTCATCGCATTTGTCGCTTGGAAGATGATAGAAGGTGAAACCTTCCTGGACATTGAGTCGTTCGAGCCGCTTGCTGCGAAGTCCACCACGCTCTAGTACTCGAGCAATATGGGTAAACAGTGGCAGTCGAACGATGTCTTTCACACATACTACCTCCAGCTGAAGAGGGATATCAAAGATGAACCTCACATGACGTCGAACACCCTACAATGCTTCTGAATCATCGTGAAGTTCCACGCAGATCAACACTTCATCTATATTACTGCGCTAGCAGACGAACATAAGGAGGAGCTTCAGTTGTACTACAAGCTCATCATAGAGGACCTCAAGGAGATAACTAAGGAATGGTCAGCCAACTTCCTTATCCTCATTAACCCTGCAGATATGTCTGATCCTGAACTTGACATATCGGAGGTTGCTCACATAGAACATGAAACACCCGGAACCAGTAGAATGAAGAAAACCAAAGAAGTCCAAGACTTAAGAAGCGTCTTAGAAAATACTGCTTCAACATCACCTAACCGAGGGGGTGATGACGAGGTAGAAGAGATCAATGGAAAAGAAGATGAGCAGAAGAAAGTTGAAGAAACACCACCTAGAGATGAGTCTGATCCTTTGAAGAAGAGGAAGGTTTCTCCCCCAAAACCCTCTTCCCAGAAGAAATCCAGAGCCACCATGACTAAGATGAAGAATGTGCTCACTGTCGATGATTTTGACTTCATCATCGCACTGTAAATGATTCCTCACAGGAAATTTTGTAGAAACAAGAATCCAAGAAGGAGGAGATGTATGATATAATTGAGGTCGAACTCTGAGGGGTACAATAGGCCCTTCAGTCTAGTCACGCAGTCTCCACTACTCCCTTGCAATCGGGAGAACCATATTTGGGAGATGAGCCAGCCCAACTTTGTCGACTAGTTAATGCGACCGAAGCTCACCTTCATCATGCACAAGAAGAAGCTAAACAAGCTACCCAAGCCTTGAAGCAAGTTCAAGAAGTACTTATAGAATAATGTTGGCTTGCAGAGAAGGAGAAGGTTGCTCTCTAGATGAAGTTTGAATATGAGGGATCAAAAGATGCAACTGATTGAGGCACAATTGATAGAATAAAGGCCCTTGCCATGGAATGAAAGCAACTGAGTGATCGTAGTGCCCAGAATTATGAGTGACTCACTGAGAATCTAGAACTGAAGACACTGGAGTCACAACTCCAAGAGGTGAAGTATCAAGCAAAAATAATACAGGCGCAATTGAAGCCCCTGTCAGCTGTTGAAAGAATGAAGCAATCCTAAGAACAACTCAATGCTCAATAGTAGGTCCATGCCATTTAGAGAAGAGTCATGGAAGTGACTCAGAGGCTCCAAACTATACAGGATGAGGCTTTCCAGCTATTCACAGAGATCGAAGGCCAAGGAGAAGATATGGAGCAAGTTGTCACTGTAGCAGAACAATGCCTAGAGGTACCTGTCAATGAAGTTGTTATCTAGGAGTCCACTGAATAGGAGGCCATGGTTGTTACAAATTATTTTGGTCACTCTAATGATGACCCTACATGCATGTGTTCAGGTTCTCAAAAAAATCTTTTACATGAGAAAAATGATTAATTTCTTCCCCTACAAGGCATATTTTTAGAATAACGTCGCAGGCTGATAGTGGTACACAGTGCGAAAATCCTTGATTTATGTAGGCTGATCTATGCTTGGTTCAGGGGATTTCCACATGCTGCTATATAGGTAGGGTGTGGTGGTGCTTGAAGCTAAGGAAAGGAAGAAGTTTCACGAAATTTCTAGAAGGAGAATCTTCTAGAATGTGAGGTGGCATATGTATGGTTGTGGTCTTACTGGCTTCTCTGATTTGGTGGGATCATCCTCATTCTTGTAACCACTCCACCTTCTCCTATATAATGATGGGTTTCTCATGGAAAAGGTTAAACAATATTGAGAAAAGAATTGCTGAAAGAATAGGCTGAAGACTGCATGAAGGATCCTATTACAACCGATGCTTGTGGCCTCCAGTTGTCCATCAAGATTTTTTGGACCATCTTCATACAAATTTAGATCAAGTGTGTGTGTGTTGGAATAAAGGACCACCAGAAGGGAACTTGCGACATCGAGGAAATTTGGTTGTATCTTCCACTCTTACTTAATATGATACGGTGACATGTTTCTTTTCCATAAAATCATTATCATTTTATTGCATTATTCCTTGATCACATGTTTACATTTCCATTGAATCTACAATTTTTTCTTCACTTTGGTTGGTTTGTGTCATTGCAGATCTGATCTCACAAGAGAATCAAAGTGAAGCGGGGACAACAGAGATATAAGGAAGCGATATTTGAAGATATGTCATCTATTCCTTCTTTGGTAGAAAATTCAATGGTAGAAACTTAGGGAAAGTGTCATGTCCTGTCTTGTTTTGTTCTAGATCCAGGTGGATCTAGGGAGATTAGTTTGTGTCCGCATTCACCGATTTATCCAATAACAAAATTGGCGACTCCACTGGGGAGATGACTTGATTGTGGTTTTTTGTTGGCCATTTTATTTTAACCTATTCTTTTTACTTGAAATCAGTCTCTGAGTCTGTGGGAGATCCATTCAGAGTCTATGGATTTGAAAGTTCACTTAAATCCTTTACCCTCTTCTCAAAATTTCTTGATTTACAGACACTTCCGCACTATACCCTATACATATCTTGTGGAAATCTTCAATTTCCGTTCCCTAGTTGTTTGATTTAGTGCGGACGTTCCACACCCTATCTATTTATGGCCTGCGAAAACTCTTGATTTCCCCATTATAACGTGCTATTAGGCTGTGGTGGCACCTGTGAAATTTTTTGAGCTAGGTTTTAGCCTCTGTTGATGCCCAGTTTTTCTTTAATCAGCTGTGAGGGACTTTTAATTCCAACCCTTGATTGTTTTCTGGAAGTTTAACTTGTTGTTGATTGGTTCGGAGATCGAATACATATCTTTTAGTCTTTTTCAGTTTTTGTATTTGATTTTTATCGACAAGGGTATAATATCTGAGATTTTATATGAGTTCTTATTCGATTAAAAGTCTTTGATTGGATTTAAAGTTTTGGATTGATTACATGTTCTGGATTGCTTGATGATTGAGAAGTCATTTCTTCGTTTTCATTCGAAGAAACACTTTCTTGTCATTTTTTTTAATTTTATCTTCATTGAAAGTTTGATTTGGGTGCTTGTTGAGTGTATAATGTTTCTTGGATTACTTGTCCTTTCTTCGTCATACGCCTAATCTGGTTTTAGAAAGGAAGAATTTAAAGTCACTTATTCTTTTAAGTAATCATATATAAGAAAGTTTATTGTGTCCAAAAGAAGAGAACATTGAGAAACTGCATTGTTTATGGTTGTTTTCATTTGTGTCCATTTAATAAAAAGGAAGTATATTTCGTAGCCTACATCATTCCAGAAATACCTTCTCCCTGCTATAGATAGAGTTCATTGAATGAAAATTTGCATCATTCATTTCTATTTGAATATTATTGTGTCAAGGTCTTACTCAACATTGGTTTCATTCCCGTCTCCCTCTTGAGTAACAACAGACTTTAAAAAAAATTGTGAAATCTAAAAATCAATTAGTAACTTTTATTTTCCATGGCTCTTTTACACCAGCATTAGCTAGGCTAGAGCTTTGGAATAGACTGTGAGACACACTCTCCAAAGAACAAAACACACAATAGCATCTTGTGATAGGGAGTGTTTAATTCCATTTGCAACATTTTGTCCTGGTAAGCCCTTCTCATACAAGGGTCAAACCTAGGGACGCATTGAGATTGGAAGAGTTACTCACCCTGCTTTGTTGATATCAGTGTAGAAATTGTGCATATTATGGGGATCTCTTGAAGGTATACCCACAATGATGAGTGGAAGCCTCTCAAGTTGATTTCGGGCTAGGTACCCTGCATTTGTGCATGGATCAAACTATCAACTGTTTCCCCAGGCATCACTGTTGTTCTTGGTAGCCTTAGTTGCCTATATTCTTAGAGTCTTACATGAGTGTTGTAGGAAAATCTCCCTGTGGACAGGTAGATTTCCTCTTGAGATCTAGACCCTTAACTCTAAGACAGAAAGTGCTTAACATGGACACTGACTTCCTTTTAGATCTAATCAAGTTGATGAATGAAAGAGAAGGAGGAAGGTATGTACCTTATGAATGTCGTTTGTCCCTGCAAGGTCCAGGATGAGCTTCGATATTGAGCTCCTTGGTAGGTCCTGCAAGACAAACAAAAGTACAAAATACTTCCTACTCTACTGAGATTAGCTCAAACATAAATCCATCTACTACAGACAAACTTATATGGAACAAGTACAAGTTTGAAAGAAACATGCCAAGCATTGATTATATTAATGAGAACAAGTAAAAGTACTTACAATCCTTTGAATGAAGGTGTAGTAGCTTCTTCCAGTTCTCCTTTTCCAACCCCTTTTCTCAATCAATCTCCACTGATAGATTTGATGGCATCTCACTCATGAGATCATAAGTTTGATGTAATTCTCCAACTTCCTTCTGTATGTAATGTACCCTTTCACCATGATAAAGCCTCTTTATATAACCATGGAGAGGTCCAAATACTTGAGAGATATTTGGGATAGATTGAGGATTCCTCTCCTTTAGTTGAGGATCTTCCCTAAGATCATGCCTTGACCATCTCCTTGAATCCAACCACCTTCAGGAATTGAGGGATTCTTCCCTAATTTCCCTCAACAAACTCAGAAATTTTTGAAGATGGGGTAGCGCTCCCCCATAAGGGTGCACAGAATGCTCAAATGCTCCCCCAGATAGGCCTAGGGAGAACTAGCACTCCCTGACAATGGGTAGGGGAGCGCTCCTCCACAAAACTCAATTTTTTTTATGGTTTTTCTAATGGAAAAGGGCTTGTACTTCCTGCCAAATGATTTTTCTTATTCCAAACCACCTTTGAGGTGTCTTTAAGTGTCTTTATGATGTTGTTATGGGCATGACATAGGAAATATGGCAAAATACTATTTGTGACACTTGCAACACTTGTAGTCAAGATGAGACACTTGCGGACAAGATGCAACACTTGCAACACTCGTAATGACGACACTTGTGACACTATCGAAGTGAGTAAATTTGAGGTGTAACAGATTGCCCCCCAAAGTATGAAGTTAGAAGATAATGATGACTGAAGTACTTTGTAGACTTTTTCGAGCAAGGGTATGGACGCAGGGAGACCAGAAAAAGTTGCACAAAACCATCAAACAAATATTATGACATGTTTCAAAACCCAAGGCAGGCATACCTATGCTTGAGTGATAAAGACTTTTTAGGTATGGCCACCATAAAATACACTACAGATCCATAATTATATTGACAAAAGGTATAGCCATTGAAGATACACTGTGGATCTATACTCCTATTACCTAAACTGATCATAGCCACGAAGAATATATAGTGGATCTATGAGATGACAAGACATAGCCAGGACCAATACAAAGTGGATCTATGTAACAATATATGTGTCATAGTTCAAAATAAAACTCCTTTGCAACTTGGGAAAAGTACATACAAGAGTGATGACTCAACCCAGGGTATTCTTACCGATCTCTATGTAGTATGAATCTAACCATGTGAATAGATGTCTTGATGTCGAACATGGCATAAACCACTTGATTAGCGGTCAATGATGTAAACCGTTAACAAGCGCGAGGGAGATCGCCATTGATGTTAATGATTCCCAAGGTACTCTAGTACATTCCAACGAATGTGAATAAATGAGCTGAAGTCAAACATTCATGGAATCTTCCGATCAGGGGTCAATGATGTAAACACAATCTCAGGCGTGAGGAGGCCTGCCATTGAGGCATGTAGGTCCCAGGGTACTAATTGGTTTCTAATTCTAGTTCCTAGATAATGTGTTGAAGTCAACAGGAATAGACTCATCGAAGGAGGGCCTTGATGTATCCTGCATCAACGACATGAAACTGACACATAGATGTAATTGGCAGATCGAATGAACATGGATTGACATGGGTATTGAAACATGATATTTGTGATGGATGACTCTCAAGGTAGATACTTCCTTTGAACAATGAGGCACATCAGCAGAAACATGACATGGACCAAAACTTGATAATGTAGTGCATGTTGTGACTTTCATTAGGTGAACCAAAGGAGTAAAAGAAACTCAAAGGATTGGCTCAGTGTATAGGTTCAGCGGATTAAAATCTGTGCAAATACAAAGTGCCGTGTTCAAGGGTGACCGTAAGAGTTACTGGTAGTGTTCTCAAAAACTGCTTGGCTTGCTTCCTTCAATTGTTTCCCCCATACAGATATATGAGTACCTCTTTTTAATTTAATGAGCTCAAGGAGGGTAACACATGCTTGATATGACTCACCTTCAGTAAGTCCCTCTTCCTTTGTTTAGCGAACTGGAAGAAGTAAGGGTTCGGTCCCATATGGGCCCTTCAATGCATGATTGTTTAACGAGTCCAGAGAAGGTAAACTCGATGGTTTTTCATATTTAGAGAGTTTGAAAATAACTTAAAGATGACTCCAGTGTTGTCCTTTTTCATAATGTTAGTCTCACGAGGCCTAAAAAGAGATAAATTATCACTCGAAAGATGCCCTTTCAAACCTTTTAATGAGTGGAAAAGGAAGAAAGATCACTCAACAATATTTTCATGTTTAGAGAGTCTGAAAAGAGCTCAAAGAAGACTCCAAGGGGTTCCTTTTTTGTTTATCCATGCGAGTCCAAAAAAGTTGTAAAAGTATACTTGGTTACATTCTCATGTTTTTTCCGAGCACAAGAAAGAACAAAGACTAAGTTTGGTATGCCCCTAGCTTGAAAGCTAGAGGCTTAACTCTAGAATGATCATCAAAGATTGGAGACATGCCCTCCAAGATTGAATTCATTCACTGACTATGAGATTGTCACCAATTTCTCAACTAGACGGAGAAAAAGGATAAGAGTGGATGAAAAGAAGGTTCAAGAGAGGTGACTGTTTCATTTTTCAACGAGATTGACACAGAAAAAGAACTATGCTCAAGGCTCTGGGTTCAATCCCCAGATTTTTGTTTCATTTTTTAACGAGCTTGCCACAGAGAGGAAAACTATGCTCGGAGCTTTTGTTTCATTTTTTAGCGAGCTTTCTACAGAGAGGAGAAAATGTTCTCGTGACCTCTATTTCATTTTTTAACGAGATTTCCACAAAGAAGAGAAACTATGCTCATGACCTCTGTTTCATTTTTTAACGATCTTGCCACATAGAAGATAAACTGTGCTCGTAGACTCTCCTTGATCATGTCTTCCAAGAGAATAACACTCTGGAAGGATACCATGTCAAGGGACAAAATTTGGTCATGGCTTCCAAGAGATATTCACTGGATGGAAGATAATCACTCTGGAAGGAACACATGTTGAGGGTCACGACAGGGGTAAGGAGATCAAGCTCCAATATCCCTACCGAAGAAATCACCATGTCAACTACCGGATCCAAATCATCGGAAGTCAAAGGCATGGGAGACGATAGAAAATTGATATTAGGAGGGGAGATAGATTGCATATCTTCCCAAATTTCTTCACGAGGGGGAAGAAAAAAGGATCGATGATTGTTATCATCTCGAGGTATCTCGTCAATGCTCAACATTTCCATGATAGATTCATTTGAGGGAAAAAATAAGGAAATGTAATCGATCGCAGACGGTAAGTAACTTAACAGTGATTGCATCGAGGAACTGTCGGGTGCCAATAGATGTTGGTCATCCGATGAGGGAGAATATGATTGGATAGAAATGTATGATGTTTCGGCTGGACTAAGTGGCATGGTGTCACCTAGTGCATAGAATTCCAATGGACTAGGTACAATCCAAGGGTCAGATGATTCTAAAGATTGATAAGCCGCGGTCGAAATCATATCGACGGTGGCAATATGATGTGTAGTTGGTGGAAGTGGTGTAGGGAA
>WSFP011410100.1:0-24761 GCA_009831015.1 Picea engelmannii
TTCTTCGAAAGAATAATCCAAAAGGCACTGAGAATCTAGTATCCCTGTCTGAGATGATGCTCCTTAGTATCCCAAAGTGCACCCAGACATATTCAAAGAACATGTTTTTTTCTTCTTGACCTTTGATGGTATTTTTACAAGGAATAAGAATGCACATCTTGTTGAACCCATCAACTACCACAAAGAGATAGTCATGTCCCTTCATGGTTTTTGGTAAGCCTCCAACAAAATCAATGGAAATTCTTTCCCAAGGTCGAGTGGGTATAGGGAAGGGATGGTATAGAAATTTATGTCTATTGCTAGGCTTTCTGGTACAACAAATTATACATCCTCTAATATATCATGATACATATTCTTGTATTATGGGCTAGCACACATACCTTTGTAAGTTAGAAACTTCCTTCCCAACACCAAAATGTCCTACAACTTTGGAGGTGTGAGCCTCTCTAATAATATTCAATCTTTCACCTTTAGGAATGGAGAGTTTTTCTATCTTATAGACAAACCCATTTTGGAGATGATAGTTAGCCTTATCAACACCTTCTTCTACATGAATTTATCCTTGTAGATGATGAAACATCTCCTTCAACTCCTCATCTTCTATGTATGCATCTTTGTATGCATCATGGGTAAAAGGCTCCATGTGCATAAGAGTTCTGAAAGATGTAATATTTGATGTGGGTGGCATTGAAAGAATGTCTACCAACTTATTAGTGTTTCCCTTCTTATACTTGATGGTTAGATGAAATTTATGCAAAATCCCCCATCCACTTGTAATTTATGGTTTGTTAAAGATTGATTTTTGCCTACAAATACTGTAGTGATTGGTAATCTATGTGGATAATGATTTCCTTTCCCATCAAATAGTGGTTCCACTTCTTAACAAAAATAACTAGGGCATAGAGTTTCTTATCATAGGCAAGGTAGTTTAAGACTCCCCCATGAAACATTCTAGAATGATAGCATACCAGCTTACCTCTTTGCATCAAACCTGCTCCAATAGCATACCCACTTGCATCTGTCTCCACTTCGAAGGGATTTTGCAAGTTAGGCAAAGAGAGAATTGGTGCATGACTAGTCTTTCATTTCAAATCATCAAAATATTTCTGCTGGTTCTTTTCCCACTAGAAACTCTTACCATTGGTTGTTATGGCATGGAGTGGTGCAACTACCATTGAAAATGATGCTACAAAATTCCATAGGTACTTTTTATCCCCAACAAAACTCCTAACTTTAGTGACATTAGTAGGAACTGGCCATTTTATGATGACCTCCACCTTTACGGGATATATCTTGATCTCCACTCCACTAATTACATACCATACACCAATGATTGCTGAGAAAAATCACATTTCTTGAGGTTAGCCAATAGATAGTTCTTTTTTAGGGTCTCTAACAACTGCATGATATGTGATACATACTCCTCCTAGGTAGAGATATAAACTAATATATCATCCATATACATTATAACAAATGAATGTAAATATGGGCACAATACATCATTCATTAATCTCGTAAATGTAGTTGGTTCATTACATAAACCAAATGGCATGACCAAATATTCATACAAGCCTTGCCATATCTTGAAGATGATCTTCCAAGTGTCTTCTTCTTTGATACGTACCTAGTGGTATCCCGATTTGAGATCCAACTTGGTGAAGTACTTGGCATGCTAGAACTAGTTTAACAAATCATTGATCTTAGGCACATGGTACTAATTCTTGAGTGTAATCTTGTTCAAATATTTGTAGTAGATACACATTCACCAAGTCCAATCCTCCTTGGGTACTATAATGATAGGTGACCCACAAAGTGATGTGTTTTGTTGAATTACTCCCTGCTCTAACAAATTTTGCAACTATATCTTCACTCCATATGCTTCCAGAACAGATTGTCTATACAACCCAATATTTGGTAATAGGGAGTCAGGAAACAATTGTATCTCATGCTCCACTTTCCTCTTAGACAGAAATCCTTTAGGCTCCTAGAACACTCATTTGTGTTCCTGCAACAACTCCTCCAACTGTTGTTTTTTATTTTTAGTACATCCCTATAGGGATGGATTTACTCTTACCAATTCATCACTTGGCTTATTCTCTCATAAGAAAAACAAAACATACTTCTTATTGAACTAATCAACTTTTTTCCTTGGTTGGAACTTACCAATGAGATATTTGATTTACCTTTATGTGCATTGATGATGAAATTCTTCCCATCCTTGATTAGACAGTACTAGTTTTTTTCTGCGTGAATATTGCATCCCTCATATACATGTAGATGATTCCAAAAAATGCACCACACATGTCAAGGGGTACCACATTTAACTTCACTTCATCAATAAAATATGCACTTACAACAAATTTGATCTTACATTGTTTCGTGACCTTGATATTTGTATCCTTGTTTACCCACCCCAATGGGTATGGGCTAGGATGATCATGAACCTCCAACCAAATATTGCTAACTAGATTGGTTGTTGTTGGATTAGCCTATGAACCATAATCAAATAAAGCATCTATTTTGGTCTTCTTAACTTGGATCTTGATATGGAAGAGTTTTTTCATCTCCTTCTCTTACTTTTGGTGAGGGATACTCAAATTCACCTTCTTTTGCACTAAAGCATAGGAAATCTTCTCATCCACATTTGAGCTTCTCTCTACTTGATTGCTTGAATTTGTGGCTAGAAGGTTCTTCTTCCTGGAATCCTTCTTATGGTTCTTATGTATCAATGATGGATGTAGTCTCCAACACTTTTCTTCAGTGTGACATTGTTATTGCAATGGTTGCAATTGTTATTTACATACTTGTATTGATGTGAAATGGTTGTCATCCTCTTATATTTCCCTCTCCACTTCTTCTTCCCCTCCATGGAAGCGTCGTGGTGCTCTTTCTATTTGGAACCCCTTGGTTTTCCTTTATTTTGGCCTATATTTTCCAAATGTTGTCCTTACACACATGCCTCATTAATTGTCTTGGGCTTGAAGAACATCACTTGCTTTCGAAAATGACTATGTAGACCCCCTAGATACTTGAGGAGTACATCTGGGTTCTTGGGGGAGATTCCCAACATGATATCCATATTTTTGAATTCGGTGGTGTACTCCTACAGACTCTCCCCTTTCCTTTTCCTGAAGTAATTCCAATGGATCCATTAGTTATCTACGTACCCAATAGGGTAGAACTAAGACTTAATGAGGGTTTTGAAATCCTCCTACTAAGTTATTGGAAGATCACCTTCCATCCTAAGTGTCTTTGTGTGAATTTCTCACCAAGTTAATGCATGGCCCTCTGATTTCAATCAAGAAAACACAATATTCTTCTCCTCATCTATATCATGAACACTGAAATAGGACTCTAATTATTGCAATCAATGATTCAACTTTAATGCATCGATCTCACCTTGGTATGAATCGATATCCACTTTCCCTTCCATTTTAAATAAACATTGTGAAGGGGTAATGGATTTGAAGCTTGGCTTCTCTTTCTCGATCTCTT
Source organism: Picea engelmannii (assembly GCA_009831015.1). Taxonomy (NCBI): domain Eukaryota; kingdom Viridiplantae; phylum Streptophyta; class Pinopsida; order Pinales; family Pinaceae; genus Picea; species Picea engelmannii. The sequence goes on from WSFP011410100.1 coordinate 3,496, forward strand.
TCCTCAACTCTTTTTCTAACTCTTCATTATATCATGATTTCCCCTCTAATACAATATCTAAGTTAGAGCCTCCAACCTCCCCAAACGGTCCAAGTTTGCTTGCTAGATATTCCATGAGGAGGGACATATTGTGAGAGATGTTGGGGACCTGCTCTTTTAGCCTCACAAATCTCTCTTCTACTAGATCTTGAGGGTTGTTGTCAATAGAATCATCCTCCATTGCTAGGGTTCTATGATTTTTTTTTTCAATTCCTGGATCCTACAACTTTCCACAGATATCCCAAAGAGAAATACTATTATACCAATATGATCTATAAAATGTCATCAATATTTCATTGGAATAGTTCATCATAATTGATCTTAAACTATTCTGAAATATTAGATTTTGCAATATGTTTCCTTATATCTTAGATTAGTTAATTACTATCTTTGCTTGAATTTATGAAACAACTCAATTACAAAAATGAAATAAATGAGAAAAAATATACATACTATCCACACAAATGAACACGATATATATCATGGGAAACACAATACATGAGAAAAAAACACATCTAGAAGGTGAGTCCTATGCTCTACTCTATTTTCTTTAGTTATGGAAAACAAGTACAAATAAAGAGGAACTCTCTATGGAGTTTCCTTTGACATGATGGCATGAATGGATACTACATAATATCATACCTCCTATGTTATGTTCTAAAACCACCACTCCGTGGATTCTCTGCTCAAATATGCAATTTTAGGAGTTGCTCAAGAAAGGATTCATTCAACCAAGTACTTCTCCATGCATATCACCCAATGTGTTGGTACCAAAGAAAGATGAAAAATGGATAATGAGTGTGGATTTCCATGCATTTAACAAAATTTTGGTGAAGAACCATTACCCTTTTCCTCGTATTGAAGCTTTGTTGGATCAATTGAAAAGTGCAACTTATTTCTGTAAGTTATCCTTAAGAAGTGGTTATCCTGAAATAAATATTTTTGAAGATGATATTTGGAAAACTGATTTCAAAACAAAACAAGGTTTATTTGAATGGTTGTTTATTCCCTTTCGGCTTTGTAATGCTCCCTCTTCTTTCATGCATGTTATGAATGATGTATTTAGGCCATTCATAGATGATTTTGTAATAGTCTACATAGATGATATATTGATTTTCAGTAAAAGTTGGGAAGATCATGTAAAGCATGCTAGGAAAGTATTATATGTTTTGAGAAAGGAGAAATTGTGCTTGAAGATGTCAAAAAGTGAATTTGGAAAAACATATTTAGTTTATTTGGGATATATTGTAGGGGGTTTTGAATTGAAAATTGATCCCTCTAAATTTGAAACCATTATGAAATGGCCTAATCCTAATAATGTAACAGAAGTTAGGAGCTTCATGGAGGAAGTTCAATACTAGAGGAAGTTTGTGACTAACTTTTTGTTTATAGCATCTCCTTTACATGATTTGACAAGTACTAAGAAAGACTTTCAACGGGGAGGTAAAGAAAAAAAATCCTTTGAGACCTTGAAAGAAAATATCAGTATAGCCCTAGTTCTAGAATTTTCAAATTTACAACAACCTTTGAGATTGAAACTTATGCAAGTGATTATGTCATGGGAGTAGTCTTAATACAAAGGAGGAAACCAATTTGTTACCATTTAGAGACCTTCATTGGTGCAGTAATAAATTATCCTACTTATGAAAATAATTGTATGATTTGGTTTAGAGTGTGAAGAAGTGGGAACATTATTTGATGTGAAAAGAGACAATCATCCATACAAATCATTAACCACTACAATATCTCCAATAGAAAACCAAGCTATAATAGTTTCATCATTTCCAATGGATGGGATTCTTGCAACAATTCCCTTTGGTCATGAGGTATAAGAAAGGTATACAAAACAAAGTTATCGATATGTTATCCATACCTTCTAATAATGCATCCATTTTTTATAGCATAGTTCATTAGCTCATGAAAGTTACATTGAACAATACGTTAGAGATGAATATTTTAAGGATGTTTATGAAACACTAAACCATGGTACTAAAGTGGAAGAATTCAATTATCATGTACATGACAAATTTTTATATAATCTTGGTAAATTGTGTATTCTACGAGATGAAAGAATGCTTGTAATCAAAGAAACACATACATCTCTCATTTCTGGTCATTTTGGTGTAGGAAAACTTGTAGATCAATTACAAGACTATTGTTATTGGCCTTAGATGTGTGAAACTATGTCCAAATATGTAAAAGGATGTGTCATGTGTGCCACTAGCAAACCAAGTAATAGAGAATTATGTTTTTATGTTCCAATTCATGTACCTTCTCGTCAATGGGAAAGTGTGTATATGGATTTTGTATGGGGTCTTCCTATGTCTAGGAAAGGTCATGATTGTTTGTATGTTGTTGTGGATGGATTTAGTAAAATGTGTGTTTTAATGCCTTGCAAGAAATACCTGAAAGGATAAGGGACTGCACATTTTTTCTTCCAACTTGTTTGGATTCATTTTGATTTTCCCATATCCATTGTATCTAATCAAGACTCCCACTTTATTGGGGAATTTTGGTCAATTTTGTGGGGGTTAATGGACACTAAACTTCAAAAGAGAACTTATTTTCATCCAAAAAATAATGGACAAAAAAATGTGGTCAATATGATAGTGATACACTTACTGTGAGGAGATTGTAACAAGTTTCCTAATATTTGGAGTGAATAATTGTATTATGTACAACATGCCTATATTCATGCCTATATTCATGCCATACATTCTTCTACATGGAGGTCTTATTTTGAGACATCTTTTGGATATTTTCCTAAGTCTCCTCCGAACTTCACTCTTGGGAAAGATTTAGTGGTGGATGGACATATTGATGTAGACAAAGACAAGAAGTTAATCCAGAAGATCTAATTGGTTCATCAAGTTGTACACGAATAGTTGGAGAAGATCCAAGCCAAGTATAAGGATGGGCATGGAAATCATCGATTTGATCATCCCTTCCAAGTCGATGATCAAATTTGGATATTAATTAGAAAATAACACCTTAAATGTGAAGGGAAAATTCTCAAGCTAATCATGTATGGTTCACTTAAAATTTTCGAAAATATTGGAGACAATGATTTACAGTTGGAGTTACCTCCATATGTGTTGATGTATTCCATGGTCAGTTTTGAAAACTTGAATTTATATGAGCCTCCTATGATCACGGATCAAGGTAAGAATATTCAAGTTCCTTCTGTTGATTATATTTCTCCTAAATATATTGGTGAGTTATGGGAAGATGTTATTATTGACACGAGGGTGAGGACTTCATGAAAGGTGATGTAGATTACCTTCATGTGGGTCTAAAAGGAATGAATCCAAGTAAAGCAAGATGGATGGAAACCAGAAAAGTAAGGTAGTTTTACCCTCACTTATTTTTTGAATGAAACCAGATGTTTGGTGGTACAAAATATTCTTAGTGAGGAGGAGTGAGCTAGGAGGGTCCCCATCGATCCAACAAGTCTCAATCTTTGCAAAAAATCAACACCCTTATTTATTTTAAAACATATTTGGAAGAATCCATACTCTGATCCCATTCTTCCATTATTGTTAATCTGAGTCATATCAATTTGTTGTTTCTAAAAAAAACTTACTTGCATTAGTGACAAATCTCTCAGTCTCTCAATAAGAAATGTAGAAGTTAATTTTATTTAAAAAACATTTGAAATATATATTTTTTTAAATCTTTCTCAGTGTGGAGGAAGATATGATGAAGTTGTGACTTGTTGTCCAAATGAATTATTGAGGAAGGATACATGGAAGGTGTTGTGGATCATGCTACCCTATGGTAGCTTTGGCTCGTATGCTAGTTCCCCAACTCTCATGATCACTCTATAAGGTTAGTAAAAATGCTTCTCTGCACCACTCTTTTTTAGTGACCACTATTTGTAGGGATACAACCTGAGGAAGACTAGGTCCCCAACCTCAAAGATGAATTCTACCATGTTCTTGTATGCATACATATTTTTTTATTCTAAGCAACCTACAAATTCTCCTATAGGACTCTTAATATTTCCTGACTTTCCTGCAACTAGTCTTTGGCATTGGGAGCTCTGCTCTCTCCAAATGAAAAATCCACAAAAGATGGAGTGTCACAGACATACAATGCCATGAAGGGGATCATACCGATGTACATGTGATGAGTCGTATTATAAAAATTCTCCCTAATATGCAACCACTTTATCCATGCCCGCTACTTCCCTGAAACATAGTTCCTCATGTACCCCTTGATCCATTTGTTTACTATATTAGTCTACCCATATGTTTGGGGGTGATCGCTAGTGCTAGGTGTTAACTTTGTCTAGTATAACCTGAATAGATATTTCCAAAACATGTTGAGAAACCTGCTATACCAGTCACTAACTATGTTCCTTGGAAGACCATGGAGTCTGAACACCTCCCTAAAGAATAAATCTGCTACTTGAGATGTGTTGTAATCTAAAGGAATGGAAAAGAAGTGTGCACATTTAGTCAATGTTTCCACTACCATGTACATACAATCCCCACCCTACACCTTTGGAAATCCTGTGATGAAGTCCATGGAAATACTATCCCACTTCTTCTCTGAAATCGACAATGGATGAAGCAGCCTCGTCGAATGTGTAAATTCTGACATGTTATGTTGGAAATTCATGCACTCCCTCACATAAAGAAGTACATACTCCTTGATACCCTTCTAGGAAAAACTCTCATTCACTTTCCTATAGGTTTGCAGATACCCTTGGTTCCCTTCTAGTGGCGCATCATATACTTCCCTTAAACTCTTATCCTTGATTTTGGACTCAAGGACAAGATAGATCTTGTATTTGTAGTAGATGATGCCATTCACTACCATGTACCTGTCATCCTGAATACTACCCTCCATCATCTCACAAGAAAAGGTGTTCTTGGAGTATTCCACCAAAATAATGGATTTCCAGTCTATTGAGATCTATGTCATGGAGAAAGCTACAGGTCTTCTAGATAAGGCATCAAAAACTATATTATTCTTCCCCTTTGCATACTCAATGTCAAAATAATATGCATGCACCTTACTCACCCATTTATATTGTCTCTCGTTCAAATATCGCTGCTCCAATAAATATCTCAAGCTATTATGGTCAATCCTAACCAAAAAGTTTCCTCCTACCAGGTACTTTTTGAACTTGGCTAATGCATGCATAATGGCCAACATCTCCTTATCATAGATCAGATAGATATTCTCTGGATCTCTCATATTTCTACTCTCAAAATATATCGGGTTTTAGTTATGCATTAGTATTGCCCTTATCCCCTCAATGGATGTGTCACACTCCAAGAAAAAAGGCTGCGAAAAATTTGGGAGTGCTAATACTGGGCAAGTGATCATGACCCTCTTTATTTTTTCGAATGATAATTGTGCATCCTATTACCATAGGAATGCCCCTTCTTGGTGAGGTATTTCAATGGCACAACCAATTGTGAAAATCCTTTCACAAAGCATCTATAATAACCACATATTTCAAAGAATCCTTGTAGATGTGTGACTGATCTAGGCGTAGGCCAATCTAAGATTATCTAGATCTTCTCTTCATGTACCTTTACTCCCTCAACACCAATCATGTGCCCCAAATAGAGGATCTTTGTCAACCCAAACTCACACTTTGCTTCCTTGGAAAAAGGTGATTGCTCCTCCATAATGGTGAGAATCACATCCACATGCTTCAAATGTTCCTCCCACGTCCTATTGTAGAACAAAAGATCGTTGAAGAAGACCAGTAAGAATTTCCTCAACTATTTGTTTAAGATATGGTTCATGAACGAATGAAAGGTAGTTGATGCGTTAGTCAACCCGAAGGGCATGAATAGGAACTCATAGTGCCCATAGTGACACTTGAATGTTGTTTTATGGATATCCTCCTCTCTGACCTGAATCTGGTGGTGTCCTAATCGCAGATTAATCTTTGAGAAGTACACTTCCCCATGCAACTCGTCTATCATCTCATCAATCTTAGGTATTGGGCATCAATTTTTTATGGTATTCTTGTTCAATTCCCCTTAGTCTATGCACATCCTCATAGTACCATCCTTGTTCTTTACTAGTACAATTGAAGAAGTGAAAGGACTAGAAGTGGGCCTGATATGTCCCATCTCTAGCAACTCCTTTATGGCCTTCTCTATTTCATCCTTGAACCTCTTCGAATTCCTGTAGGGTGTGGTAATCATGGGCTTCGACCCCTCTTCTAGCTTAATGGCATGCTCAAATCCTTTGTCAGGTGGTCTTCCTACTGGAAATGGTTCAAACATTGTTTCATGATTTCCAAACAATGACTAGATATCGGTAGGGTACTGTTGGTGATCCTATGATGGCTTCTCCATGGTGATCAAGCACTCTATTGCATAATCCACGTCCCCATGTATAAAAAGGACCGCCATGTGTTGATTAGAAATGATCCTATGGGAACCTGTCGACATACCTCTTAGGATGAATCGTTATCCACCCTTGTCTTGGAAATCCATCCTCATGTCCTGATAATTCATACACATATCTCCCATTGAGAACATCCATTGAAATCTTAGCACTACATGAGTATCTACTAAATCCACGACATAAAAGACATCAATCAATGTATAGTTTCCCAATGTTAGTTATAATCCCCTGATCCTATGAGTACACATCATCTTGTACCCATCTGCTACTACCACATTGAATCCCTTGAAATCTTCCACATGGATTCATCTCCTGGTGATGAGTGCATCATCAATGAAGTTGTGGGTGGCCCCACCATCAATCAATGATTTAACCCTCTACCCCTGCACAATGCTTTTGACCCTGAAGGTGTAATATTTAGGGACTCCTTAAAGTGTGGCAATGGTTGCTCCCTTGGGGATATCCTGCAATGGCACCTTCTTTGTATCATGTGATGGCTCGTCACTATCCTATACAATTCCCTCATCATCATTATCATCATCTTTGTTGAAAACTACCTCAATATAATGGACTTTACCTTTACCCATACATTGATGGCCTAGTTCCCACGGCTCCTTACAACTATAGAAAATATTCTTCCTCCTAATTTATCTCCAAGTTTTCTCATCCAACCTATCCTTCCATGTCCATGTCTTCTGGGGAGGTTTTGACACCTGACCCTTTTGTGGAATAAATGTTTTTTCTAATGTCTTCTTGGGGACTGTGTCTTCCATATCATGGGTCTTCATGATAGCTTCCTATATTTTGTTTGGCCTGAAATCCTTCACCCAACCTATTAAGGGTTCAACCAAGCCCTCTGTGAATAACATCACTAGTCTCTACTTAGAAACATCAGTGACCATGACTGCCATCCCCTGGAACTCTGTAACATAGGCCTTTGGTGTACCTATTTTCCTAAGTTGTTCCAACTCCCTAAAGTGGACCTCAGGGTCCTTTCTATCGAACTTGTCCATCGACATTTGGGTGAAATACTCATATGATGTGATATTGGAATGACCCAATGTTAATAGTCCATGGTATCACCACTCATGAGCCTCTCCATCCAAATGTAGAGTGGAAAATTTGGTCGCCCTGCCTCTGTCATCCTATTAACCTAGAAATAAGTTTCCAACTTATGTACCAATGCTCGAGTTGTGCACTTGTCAAACCCGTCAAAATATAGGATAGTCATCTTCCCTAATTTGCGCAGAAGATCAAATTTCTATTGATTCTGGACCACCCTGGGTTTGTTCCTCATCCTGAGATTGTAGTAGTCATTATAAGACATGGCTTCCTAGGATCCTTCTTCCAACAACTAATACTCCCTAAAGTAGGAGTTCATTTTGTTTACTCCCTATTGCTTCGGTGCTCTTGTAGGATGCTCCTCAAGGAATGGTGGAAATAATGATTTGGGTACCTTTCTGCTACCTACCTGGAAGACACTTTGTGCTGACACATAGGTATTACTCCCTTTAGGATTACCAACACCTTTATAGATAGCCTCTGCATGGTTCCCATTGGTACCTCCCTGGTTTTGGTTTACGTGGTTGCCAGAAAAATACCGTGTCGAGAATTGTGTCAATTGTTGCTGCCCATTAGATATGGATTCCAACAACATTATGGTTCTATCTTCAAGATGGTCCCTCATAACTCCCTCTACTTCTACTTCTTCTGATGATTCTAGTCATGTGGTAGGTTGCTTTTGTCATCCTCTACTTTTCCTTGGCATCGATGCCTCAATAAATCAAAGGTTGGCAAGATCACGAGCTCTGATATCACTACAATGTCCCCAACTAGGTTATTTGGGTTCATTATGATTTATGTCCAAAATTTTTAATTCTCCTTGTGTAAATATGTCAAACACTTGGTATTAATGCTATTGTTAACCCCTTACAAACAATTTTCTCATATAGGAATATTGAAAAGCACATTTCATGCATCCATTACACAGAAAATAGAGAAGATAACCATGTCATCTTATTATGGATGGAAACAACAATGAAATGATATCTAATGGTTGTATTAACAACTGCAAAATACTCCTGAACACACAAATATAATGGTTGCAAGGCAGCTGCATAAATCTACTAACAAAAACAATACAAGGAAACTTGGAATGATGCCAAATATATGATGCTCATTGTGATGTTATGCTCCAACATCGTCCTCTCTACTAGAGACCCTTCAATCCCTCATGTAACCTTATGGACCCAATCCAATCATCATGCTGCAACCCTGATCACAAAGATCCTCACAAGATAATTGTTGGACGTCTAACGAGGCTTCGTGGGATGCCCTGTACTCAACCCGTGGGGGTTCCCTGAACTGCGGTCTCTCTGAAACCCTCTTGTCACCTATGAAATTATGAATCAACCTCTCTTGAAAACATTCACAAACTTCCTGCGCAAACCTCCAACTGAAGCTCTAGTGGAAATCCTAGGTGGACTCCCCTCTTGTCTAGCTAGGGTGGATATTGCACCACCGAAACTAAACTGCAATAGTGGAAGGGTTTCACTAAACCCCAACGAATCAATGGCTCCAAGAGCACTCCAAAATGAGAGATAAAATCATAATTCCAAAGAGAATAGTTATCCCTCTATTGATCCTTCCTATGGACCTTCTAGATCTTTCCCCTTTTTGACCAAATCAAACCCTCACTTTGTTTTCCCTCTAATTTCATTTAAATATAATTATTTATTTTACTTAATTTCACTTTAGGATTTATCATTCTAGTGACACCAAATAAACCTCCTTGACTCCCTTTCCCTTGTTGAATATAGCCTACCAGAGTCGTATAGGCTATTGAGTCATCCCCCATCGTGATCAATTGGAAGGGGAAATCACATAATTTTTTATTTGGGATAAGAAGCCCCTTCATTGGGAGAATAAGCAAGCCTAAGTTCATTTTATTGTAGGAAGAAACCATTTTTGTCTTCCTAGAGAACATCAAAGAGTTTTTTTTTTTTGTAGATTGAAGGCCAGTTTTTGATGTAAAGAGTTGCAATCCTATACTTGCATCATTTTTAATGAATCAGATCATCATTTGAAGAGGACCTAGAGACATAACCCATATGGGTGAACTCAGTTATCGTTGAGTATTTCCTGTGTTATTTTTAGTTCTGTTTTTTAATTTCAGTCTTTAAATGTTGATCTTTAATGAATTAATCCAATTTTAAACACAATTGCGGGAAATTGAGAAGTCTATTAATAGAATATGAATTAGTAGTTTAAAATGAAGCCTTTTTTGCTAAATTTTAGATCAAAAAGTTAACCCCATTAAGGCCCCCCAATAGTACAACCTTGCTCAAGAGTGACAACACATGACTAGGAGATGATGATGACCACCAAGGTGAAACAAGGAAAAACGTATAAATTCAAAGCTTCATGATTCATTATCTAATTCAACCTCGTATCACCATTTTCATGCCTCAAGTATTGACATTATCAATTGATATGAAGTGTTAGAAAAATTTACCTCAATGTGTAATGTGCCATGTCATTTAAGTGAGTTGATCTGAGTTGAGCATGTAATGGAAGGCATCTGTGGGAAACTATCTATGGCGAGTTCAAAATGACATCATTGGAACTGTTGTCTAGAATGTGGATCATGGAGAAAAAATCTCCTCTAGTTACCCCTAGAAGTGAGGGGGTAATAAGTACCATGGAGAAATTCAATAACAATGTCATAGTTACATAGAACACACAACCATAACCATATTTCACAACATCATCATTATCATAAACATCAAATTAGTGAAGATATTGCCACCCTATTAAATACACGTAGTATAGAATATCATAATTTATCAAGCGTGACAAAAGGAACTTCAATAAACCATCAAACATCTTTGTAACCCTACTTCACACTAGATGGTTGGCACCTTAGATATCTCTCAAGGAAAACATTTGGCCAAATAATTCTATCAATGGCGAGGTTCAAGCAATTTAGGTGATTGTCCCTTCAGATTAGAGTTAGTGTTAGGGACACATTGTAAATTTTCTTTGCATGTGTTAACCAAAAAAATGAGTCAACCAAATTGTACAAAGTATGAAGGTGAATAGGTCACTAGGAAATTATCACGAGTATGGGAGCATATGAACAACGATATATAGGATTCTGATTTATGGAGGCATACATAAATTAGTGTTTGAGTGATGGTGGCTAGTATGGTGGGGTACAAATAACATCTAGTTCGCAGAAGTGTGTATGGTTGTTGTATGATTGCTTGATACTATGAACCTAATTTCCTCTTGGCCCAAAATTGCACTTTGATACCAATATTATAAACAATTTTTACAATGAAAAATTCCATGTTGGAATTATATAAAAATATTGATCAATTTATATGATTTGATGAATACATGAATGAGGATGTATGGAATTTATATGCCTATGGTGATCCTTCATGTTGAATCATGTCTTTACGAATTTACAAATTGTAGCTTTTAATAATTGCATGTGATTTACATTAATACTAAGCTCTATGTTCCTATATCTTTATATGTTATTTTATATTCATAATAAGAATACTGTGGAATTCCACCCACAGATGATAACAAATATGAGTCTTCTACTCAACTACAATAACCTCAATCCATTAAAAGAATACACAAGTGTTTCGACAAAGCTAAGGATTGCAAGTAAAATGGTATCACAACAAGACTTCTAAAAAGGAAAACAAGAAAGGACCTTTAGTCAAGTTATGGGTCCTCTGGCAATGCCAACCATGTGGGTCCCATACCTCCTTCATCTAGGTTCGAATCGTGGCCTCCCAATGTATGAGACTGATAAAGCACCATTTTTTCCCATATAACCATACATGCAGAACCCTCAAAGACTTCACCATCGTCAATGGGTGGTAACCAAGATAAACTGTCAATGTCTAAGTTCCAAGTAACTAATCTTGAGGGGATAAAGAGAGTCGAACATGTGACATCCCTAACTTAAGGGAGAGATCTCACATCTAGCTCATGACCACTTGAGTTAACCCTTGGAGCTATGATAAAACATTATATTAACATGTGATGTTTATTATTTTCATGTACAATTTCATATATAGAAACAAATATATGAATGTCCTTGTGAGAACTATCAATCTCTAAAAAGAAATTAAAAAAATGATATCTATATTTTTAGAATCTATTTGACATTGCCATTATTCTCCTTTTGTAAATAACCAAAGTTGAATTTGAATTAAATAATCTTTCCTTGATCCCTCGAAGAGCATAAAATGATCTCATCAACCTTATGGAACGAGGTTGGCAAATCAAGGACAACACATGCCAACTAGGCCTTAAAAAAGCATAAAGGAATCTCATTAACCATATAGGAGATTGGTCGTGAGAAAGCATAAAAAGATATCATTAACCTTATAGAATTGGCTACTTAAGAACAACACATGTCAACAAACAAGATAGGAGATTAGCCCTGAAATAACATAAAGGGATCTCATTAACCATATATAGAAGGAGATTGCATACTCAAAGACAACACATGCCAACCAGGAAAATAAAACAAGAACTAAGGCAAATAAAACAAGAACTAAGGAAAATAAAACAAGAACTAAATATGAAAAGGATAATATTAATAAAAATACACATGCACCTTAAGCTCAAGCAAAAAAAAAAAACCTCATAATACTCTACCAAATACTAACCATATCATATATTCTATAAAGAAAGTATGAAACACCAATTGTTAACGGCTTTGTTTGGTCTTCCCTAGCCTAAACTTGGAACTTGGCCTAACAAATTTGGAGTCAAAAAGGATGGAACAGATGAGATGATTCGGAGCTACAAGTGTTCCCTAGCCCCTAACAAACTTGGTGTATGGCCTAACAAATATGGAGTCAAGAAGGGTGGACCTTATGAGATGATATGGAACTACAATGACATAACCTGTAGTTTGACTACATGTTCATAATTGATCTAGCTTTCCAACTATTCGGTGGACATCAAATTTTAACGTTTTTCAACAATATTTACCTTTATAGGTCTCAACAATATTTACCTTTACAGGTCTCAATGTTGGCTAGTCAAAAATACGTTTGAAACATGAGTTTTCAACAATTTTTGCTCAGGTAACAATTTCAATTTTTAATTAAAATAGAATTTTATTAATGCCTTATATTTAATGGGCGCTACATAGTAAGATAAACAATAAAGTCGATAAATAATTATAATAATAAATCTTATCTAATTTTAATTTTTCTATAAGTCAAAATTATTATGCGAGGAGAGACCCTTTTTGAAACTACAGAAACCCTTAGCTATCGATTCTAAATTTTCAAAGTGTGGTTATTTAAGCTAAGAGCATTTGACTTTGTTCAATACAGGTAAAAAGATTATGCCCCAAAGACATTATTTCAAAATACCTGGGCCTTTTTATTTCAAACTTTGTATCAAAACAAAGTGTCATACCTGAAGTGGACCTTCGCATACGCCACGCAAGTTGACAAAATATGATTATGAGGGTCTGCAAAGTCCCCTTAAGTCATCCGCAAATTAGACTACGGACTTGACTTGTGGTTAGACAAACCACAAAGTCTTAGTGCTGTCCATGACACATGCAACCATGGAGTTCTATTCATTATGAACTCTAAGTCACTTCAAACATTGACTTATTAGAATCCATCCCTTAATAGGACTCTTAAAGTTTCACCATGTGGACGGCGGAAACAAATGGAAGGTCATCACCGTTTGAGTGTTTTTTTTTTTTTCTTTTCTCGTGCCCCCATTACTTTAAATAGGGAAGCACTACCCCATTACTTAAAGTTAGTGCATTTGCTGATTATTAATTTTCGAACATAGATATTGAATATTTGGTCCGTATTTTGATATCATTAGTGATTTTTTTTTCTTGATAAAAATTTATTTCGTGAATCATTTAAGGGATGTTCTTTAAATTTATTAATAACATTTTTATTAGATATATTTTTTATTAGATATATTTAAGGGATGTTCTTTAAATTTATTAATAACATTTTTATTAGATAACATTTTTTTCTTAATAAAAATTTATTTCGTGAATCATTTAAGGGATGTTCTTTAAATTTATTAATAACATTTTTATTAGATATATTACATAAATTGATATGAACCAACCAAAAACATTAATTAGATAAAATTATAGTAAATCAAATATATATTTTTTTCTTTATTAAATAATATATTAATTTTTAGTAGGTTGATTAGTTATAGTTATTAAAGAAAAACTATAACATTTGAGTGAATATGTTAATTATAGTAAATCAAATATTTTTTTTCTCTTTTATTAAATAATATATTATTTTTTAGTAGGTTGATTAGTCATAGTTATTAAAGGAAAATCATAACATTTGAGTGAGTGATGGTTTGTAAGACCTTCATTCCTATTAGATGAGTCTTGGTCTTAGGATTTGGGTAATCTGCTAGATGTAGATAGTTAACCTATTAAATGAGTCTTAGAAATACAAGCTCTGGGAAAAGCATCTTTAAATTTTATTTCAAAACCTAAAAAATATTTAAGCATAATATCCATAAAAAAAAAAACCAATATCCTTTATAATCATCATTCAAATTATCTCTAATAAAATCACATATCTTTAATAACATTTAACCTTAATCTCATACAATTTATTAATTTTATAAAAAATCAAACATTATTTTTTAATCTTTTTATATTAAAAAAATTATAATTATAATTAATCATAAAATTAGTAATTCACTTGGTAAAATGAAAATGGTGCCGGGAAATCTACCAATGACTAATATTTACAATGAAAATCATCCTCCTGCTCCCACGAATGAATTCAACGAAGCCATAAAGTAAATTTGAAAGAGATTAAAAAGAGAACCGTAGAATTTTGTCAAAATGAAAAGTTTACATAAAGGTGGGGAATGATAAAATAAAATTCGCAAATGGAAGAATAAAAGAAAAGAGGTGGCCAGGGCCGGCTCAAAAGAATTTGACGGGAAAGAAACGGCGAGACACTGTGCGTGAGAAACGAGGACAGGAGTGAAGTCGGCGGCCGTCAGCGCCGTCGATGTGCATCGACGGCCGATGCGACGGTCGTTAAGGCAATTAAAGCTGAGTCGTTAAGATTAGTTATGTCCCTGCGCATTAATGGCGATGATTTAGCAGGAAATTAGGCTGCCTAACGGAGGGCAATCAATACTCATCGAGTCCCTCTCATTACCCTTATCTGGATGCCTGCCCAGTGAAGAAAACATCCAAACGAATCCTAGAAAAATGCACTGTACCAAGGGGTTTATTGCTGCACAGATGTGGGTAGGGCGTAGGGCAACGATTTCTTCCATAAATTCCTTTCGCAAGGCCAAGAGTTTGTAACGGAAGAATCCCCCGAAAAAAATCGTCGAGGAGATCTGTAAAACGTTTGAAGAGGGGAATAAATTGTGTTTCTTTTGTTTTTTAGCTTGTGCAGAAGGTGAGCGAAATATCAGCGGGGTCACGAGATCGAACCCTGGAAACCCAGAAAAAAACAAATGTATAGGCGGAGGTTTGCTTTTTTGTCGTGCCTGTTCTTGTGGGCCGTGAATAACGGCGTCCTTGCGGAGGAAGTGCTATTCTAGCGATCGAGCTTTGTCGCTGGTTTCGATTTTTGTCTACGTCGAGGTAATCTCATGAGCCGGGATTTTAAGGTTTTTTCAAGGAGCTCTGGGGTTCGATCTCATTTAGATTGTTGAAAATTTGGCGAATCGAACCCGGGATCTGAGACACAGAGAGAGCTTGTTTTGACTTTGTTAAGAAAATTAAATGTTACCGGCCAGCTTGTAATTTTATTTACAGGCGTTAATATGGTTTAAAATTGTTTTTTCTCTAGTCAGTGGAGCTGCGGAATGGAACAAGTTCCGGAAGTGTGTTAGAGCAAGGGCGCTGAGGAATGGAACTCCGTTTCACCGCTTCCAGAGCCAAAGCTACAGTTCGAATCACAGGAAGGCAACAATCAGCGGTCCAAGCCGCGCTATCGGTTTCCGGTTTTTCCGATCTCACTGCACGGTACCATCGCCCTCCTTCGCTTAGCTTAAATTTCATTTTTCCAGGGTTTGAGAGCTGAATATGCGCGGAAAAGGATTGGAGAAACCCGGCGAAAGCTAAGTCGTTCAACCACAACATCACCAAAGGAATAGCCGTCACCTTCACCGGCTGTCGGAATCCGTGAACTCAGCAATGTCTGGTTCCGGAAGTTCCGGGGACGCTCAGTTTTCGCCATGGTCCGTCCCTCCCATACAATGGACGAGCACAGCGGGCATTGATCAGCGGATGCTCTCCTGCATGGCTCCGAATAAAGAAGCACCTTCTTCTTCATATTCAGGGTTTCATTGCGGCCCGCTACAGTTTTCTTATGATCGCCTGAGAGAGTCCGGCGCAGCCGTTGTTTATGGAAGCAAAAGTGGCGTTGGATTTAACGGCCGCGAGTGCGGCATGCTCCAACACCGCCAGCTTTTGGCCAACGGCCACGGAGGCCTATTCATGGACGGATTTCCGGCAGAAATGGCTAATGTCGCCAAAATGACGACTCAGGAAATTATTGATGCTAAGGCCCTAGCGGCCTCCAAGAGCCACAGCGAAGCCGAACGCCGGCGACGCGAGAGGATCAATACTCATCTCGGCACCCTGCGCAGCCTGCTCCCAAGTACTACTAAAGTGAGCTAATTGACCTTAAAACCATCTTAACTTTATTCTTGTCAGACTTTAAGGTCTTCGAAAAATATCTATCAAGCTGCAAGCGTTGTGAGTTTCTTGAAGTCAAAACTTAAAATTTCTTTGAAACCTGAAACTTTGTCCACCTTAAAATCCTCCCAAACTGGAAAGAAAATGAGCAGTACTTTCTTGTTAAACTGCGAATTTTGCAAGCATCCCGTATTTCTGATGGTAAACTTAAAGATATATTGTAAATCTCTATTAGTATCACCTGGTAAGGTCCTTTTAAATGGCCCAAAGCTGCAACTTTGGAGATTTTGAACTTCTTATAATTCTTTTGAAGCCTGTATTTTGGTTATCCTTTAATGTCCTTCGAAAATTCCGAGTAAACAAAATCGAGTTAATAATCTTTTAAGCTTCAAATTTTGCATCCTTTTGGATTAATCGTCCTTCTGGCTGTAACCTTGTTAAGCTTTCAGGTTCTTAGAAAATGCTCAGTAAATAAAACTGAAGCCATCGTCTCTTGTCTGTTAACTTGCAAATTTTTCCGTATTTGCGCACTTACATCCAAACGTTTTGTAAGCCAGTTTTTCTGTGAAGCTTTAAGTTAATTTGACATGGCGTAGTAGATATGCCGCATTGATTGTTTATTAAAGCACAAAAGTTCAATATGAGCGTATTAAAAACTTAGGGTTTCAAAAGCGCAGTGAATAAAATCGACAATTCGCTGGTCTGTGAAATTGCACAATTGTTCTATAAGATCAGTATATTTCTAATTGTTAAGCTATGAAATATTTCTGTAGTATTTTCTAGGTTTTATCATCCTCAGAAAATGCACAGGAAATAAACTTGATTCATTGTTTTATTAAGCTGAAGATTTTGAACTTTTAAAAGTTCGGTTTTGCTTGTGCAGACGGACAAAGCTTCTTTGCTCGCCGAGGTAATCGAGCACTTAAAAGATCTCAAACGGCAGGCCCTTGAAATTGCAGAAGAAAGTGCAGTGCCGACGGAAACCGATGAACTTACAGTGGATGCGGTTCCTTCATGCGGCGATGGTAAATCGCTTGTAAAGGCCTCCGTCTGCTGCGACGATCATCCGGAGCTTCTCTCGGACCTCATAAAGACCCTCGGAACTCTAGGACTTTGCACGATCAAAGCCGAAATCACGACCCTAGGGGGCAGGGTCAAGCACGAATTACTGATCGATTCATCAAACGAAGATAACACCGACTACGGTCCTCCATCCATCAGCTGCGTCCACGACGCTCTCAAAGCTGTAATGGAAAGGCAAAATTCTGAAGGATCCACGACCGCAAACAAACGGCAACGTCTCAATCCTTTCAGCTCCATTCATCATATTCATGACGGCAGGTCCATCTGAGTCTTTTCTTTACCTTTACTAGTTCCATAAAATATCTATCTGTAAGCAACAGAGTTTTGGTTTTGTTGGACGGCCAGAATGAGCATGCAAAACAGCATTTGCTGGTGTGTACTTGTGAATTTCGTAGCAAGGCTAGTGCGTTTGTTTTCATGTATATTCATCGAAGAATATTTTCCTTAGTGTATAAGAAAATAGAAACTGTTCCAACGCAGCGTAATGTTCAATATTGTTGCTTCATTTTCAGAACTGTGAATTCCCTTGCTGACGGATGAGCTCCTGCTGTGTTTGTTGCACACACCTATAATCTACAGCCGCGTATACTTATTACGAACAAGGAACTGTAACTTGAACAGTATTGGAAACCATATTCGATATGATCTTTGCAATCTAGATCTGTTAGTATGTGGTAATGCTTAAAGCCTGTGACACGCTTATTCTGTCGTATGATTTGTACAGGGTAATGCTAAGTGGTAAATGGCAAATAATGAGTTATTACATGGTTGAATGTTATAAAGTCGTTGGCAACAATGAAAGATATACTGTGAGAAAGATTAAAGTCCACCGCTTGTACTTTTTGCATTGTTTTTGGTCCTTAGCCATTTCATGTAGTTGACTCTGGGATCCTCTTAACTATGATTGCTTATGCTGGCCGGGCGGGCCATTAGAATTTAGCAGTGTCTTCAAGTTTTTCTTTACGTATTGAAGTCCTGCTTTGTCCGTTGTCTTCCTCGGATTCTTGTTGGTTTCGCTTATTCGTCTTCAAACATTATGACCTTAAAGTTAAGGTACCAGACCTCTGCATCAATTTTAAAGTTATTGGGTATCTGCATTGACTTTGGGATCCTTTTCATAATTCATTTGCTACGTTGAAGTTGAAACTTATGTTTGGGCATCTTTCTCAACTTTAAACTATGACCACAACCTATAAATGATGGAGACTTAACATGGCATTCATTCTATCCTGTACTCTTCAGAATGTTGAGATAGATTTGGCTAAATTACATTATGGTCGACAACGCCTTGGTTTTCTCAACTTTTTCATAAATCCATTTGAAATTTGAAACCTTAGCATCCAATTTCATCCACAACTTTTTCATAATTCATTTTGAAATGTTAGGGGACAGTACGTTGAGTTCAGAGGCCAGTATAAATGTCATTCAATTTTTAATTTCATAGTGCTATATTTAAGGATTAAATTTTTAAAGTTATTAAATAATATCAAAGTAGTGTAATGATTTGAATATTTAATCTATGTAAATATAGATATTTTTATATTTTTGGGTTTTAATTTTTTTTTAACTTATAATTTTTTTAAGGAAATATTTAATAAATAGATCCACTTAGTGTATTTAAGTGTTTATGTTAGTAAGTATCATTATATTGTTAATTAAATTATTATTTATTAAAAAATTTAATTTAAAATTTTTAAATATTTAAATAAATTTTGATTAATATAAACATTTTAATAGAATTGTTAAAAAAGTGAAAACAAGAGTTATGTGTGAGTTAATGGAAGAATTATTAATATTTATTGAAATACTATCTGGATAAAAAAAATATTAACATTTTGCATTATGGTAGTGTGTTAAGTACTCTACATTGAAAGATTAACATAAGTAGGAGCACCTTCTAGGCTTCCATTCATTTGAAGGTTTAGAGTACCCATTTAACATACAATTTGGACTTGAGTATGAGTTTTGATGATTCGTGTTCTATACTAGTGCTTATGAGTCCAACAAAGATTTCAATTAAATCTATGAAAGTCCTTACCACATTCTATATTTTTCCAAAGAAAGATTCAAAGAGTTTTTTTCTAGTCCTTGGCAACATTAGTCTAGGGAACCCTTTGGAGTTGTAAACATAGGTCATAACAAAACACTTAGTGTAGTGTTCAAACTCGACAATGAAGGGTAAGGGATTAGGTAGCTATTTTTTATGTTTTTTCACCCTTAGAATAATTATTTCCATAATTCCTTAGTTTACTCCCGAAAGAAGGGAAAAGGGATGCCAAGAAATTTAAATATTTTCCTCCACTAGATCTAAGACCACTTTTAGCTTGATAGTAATTCATGGGTGCCATAGGATCTTTTCCTTTCCATTTAACTTTGGACCTAGATATTGTACATAATGTCTAGATGCACCCTATGATATTACTAGCTAACTCTTTCTCCTCAACAATAGAGACGAAGGAGTAATCAATGAAATCCCCATTAAGAAGTTTCCCAAATTCAAGGTTGGACAGAGGAATCCTCTTAATCAACCCTTGTCCCACATTGTGGGAAATCAAATATTAGGTGCCATCACATGTAGGATAGGTGCCAAAGGATATCCTTAGTGAATTGACCTAAATAGGGGTCCACCTCATCTAATTTGCATATGCTATTGTAGAGGCATGATGATGCTTCTACCAACAAAGTTTCATTTACATTTGGAAAGAAGGGACCAAATCCAAAAGCAAAAAGCATGTCCAATATGAAAGGTTGTTCAAACCTATCATAAAAAAATTCAAAGTCAATTTTAATAGAGTATTGAGGCATAAGCACCTATCCACTCTATTCCTTCCTAGACCACTACTATATTATCTATGATGAACAACCTTGTAATGAAGCTACATTACTATGGAAAAATATTCTCATGTAGAATGTGTTTCACCCTCTTGAACATGACATGTTTAGGAGCGTGATAGATCTTGAACTAGTGATAAACTCAAGGTCCCTAAGTTGGGAGGAAGTGAATAATTCATTTGTTTATAATCCTCAATATTGTTTTTTTTCTAATAGTCTCATAAAGTTCCCTAAGTCATGTTTTAGAAGTCACATGAAACTTACTCATCTAATTTAGAAATTTTTTCTTTAACCATATTTAACTAGGCATTTGTCAACTCATCCAAATCCAATGAATTTCAATGCATAACATGTTTTAGTATTCTAAGAGTTTATGACATACCATATCTAAAGAGGTCTAAATAGGTTTTCATAGATTCCATATATTCTCAATAAGGACAAAGCATTTTTCATAGGAACCAAATTCTTTTTTAAATCTTGTTAAGTAAGTCTCATATTCAAGGTTTTTACTACATAGATTTTCTCCATATTCTTTTGAAGCCAAAGATTTCAAGAATGTTGTCATATGTTGCTTGCTAGTCTTGAGATAATATAGAACTTGGATCACAATTGGGCTCCACTGCTTCTTCAAATTCCATTTATTTGTATATGGCATTGACATTCAAATAACATACCCATAAAATCTTGATTGAAGGGATAAAATTAAAGTCTTGACTAATCTATTCATGCTCATCTTTGAATGACTTATGTCATTTTTTCAAAATTGAGGTGAGTTGATTGCCAGAACCCATTTAGAATAAAGAGGTGTGACTGATGAAATCATCCCACCATTAGATCTAGACAATTTTTCTTCTCAATCTTAGAACAATAATCCATATTATTTTGATACAATTAAGATAACTTTAATTCATCAAGTGGGAAACATTCATAATGTAGTGATCCTTAAACATACACATTTTAACAACTCTCCAAAAGATGGAGAAATATATATGTTGACAAAATAACAATGTAGCCTCCATCAACACTTGAATATGCTTAATACCCCCACAATCAAAGGAAAACAGTGATTTATTAATAAAGCTCACATTATTAAGACTTGTAAGGAACCCCTCAATTCCTTTACATGAAAATTTCTAGGTAAACTTATCCTTCTCTATTTAATTCCCTTTAAATGTGTTGGGGTCATACAGATCAAGAATAAATTTAAAGGAAAAAAGAAACT
>WSFP011410101.1:0-24761 GCA_009831015.1 Picea engelmannii
AAGTACAGTTTGATAAATTAATCATTTGTAGTAGTGAAGACCTCATGATAGTATAGTGATAAATGGGTCAACATTATGGACAGTTGTGCAATAGAGTCTTGGACAATATGGACAGAGATGGATTCGTAAGAACACTTAGTAGATTTGGACATATATATGACATTGGATGAGAGCATCGATTCATATATACGTGAAGAGAGTGGTTTAGAGACACATGAACATTATCATAATGGATGGACAGGTGGCACAATTTCAAGAAACACCAAGGGAATCACATGTATTAGAAGTGAAGAGGATTTTCATATATCTCAAAGGAAGAAAAGATTTTGGATTTTTAATCACACTTGAGAATATTGAATATATACAAGTGACTGAGGTAACCAAATTATATATAAGATGAATTTCAAAGGGATGTTGAGTAAAAAAGGACAAAATTCAAGGGAAGATAAATTATTTTGATGATTCTTTCGAAGGTATATTATTTACAGATCATGTCACCATTTTCAGAATAATGTTTTTTATAGAATGATTCATACCATGAAATTGGTTTTCCATTGAGGAAACATATCCAAGTATCCTTGATAAAAACTTTATCATGTGGGTCGTTGTATTTTTGGAGTTACACTCCGTGGAAACTAGGGTTTGTGGCTAGTCCCGAAACTAGTTTAAAAAAGATGTTTAGGGTAAAAAAGCCATAACTTCTTCATAACATATCCAAATTCAGTAATACTAAATGTATTGGTTAGAGTTACCATCTTTAGTATTCTATGTACAATTTTCAGATCCATACAACATATATTTTGTGTGGGGCGTGCTTTACAAGTTCTCTCTCTAGAATACACCAAAATTCAATAAGGTATGCCATTCTTTCTATAACTCCTTTTCATAGAGGTTTCAAGAAGTGAAACATGGAGGAATTGCATAAACGAAACTGAAGAACATTGTGTACTATTTTTATATATTTATTCATTACACGTACATAGTTATGATTATTTCAAGTTAGGGTTTTTGACTAATCCAAAATTATTCATGTGAGACTAAAGTAAAGTTTGATGAATATGCTAGTCTCTTGTTGTTAAAGTTAAGGAAGGTTTGTAGGTATGTAATCATATACACCATTTCTATTACAAAGTAACATATCATATTTGAATGATGAAATTGATGAGGTACATGTTGGGTACATGGTTGAGAAAAGTAGTTGATGAGTTGGCACATACATGAGGTGTATAGTTGACGATGTTGGTACATCTCGATGAGTCATAGTTTATGTATATTTTATGCATGATTGATACATATTTGGTGCATGGTTGATGCAATCATTGATGGTGCAGGTTGAGGTATAGGTTTGATGCATGCTTGATACATTTGTTTATGGTACAGGTTGATGTATGGTACATGTGGGCATAGGTTATTGGAACAAGTTGTTACAGGTTGATTACAGGTTGATTGGTATAGGTTTACAATAGTATATCTCACAGTGATAGTGTGACAATGGTTCCACCATTCTACTTCTACGTCAGGGCGGTTGGATGGGGAAATGACAGGTGGTTGTAGCCACCTTTGGGTTTTAGCCGGATGATCCAGATGGATCTTGGTGGCCATCCAACTTTTCAATTGAATAACCATTTTGAGCCCATGGTTTTGATAAACCATGATCTTCACGCTTTTGATGGGGAATAAAATGTAATCTCATATTCATTTGCTAATTATAGACATCATGTAATGATTTCCTAGTGGTGTTATGCACATGCCTACAACATAGTGTTAATGCACTTGATCCCATTAGAAATCCACAGTTAAGCGTGCTTAGACTAAAGTAGTACTGGGATGGGTGACCATCTGGGAATTCCTAGTGTTTTACATGCCTATGGAGTTTTATAAAATTATTCCAATTTATCCCACATGAATCATGGGAATTGTTCTCCTCTCACTCTCTCATATATAATTGAAGTGAAGGAGGCCCTTTAATCATGCAATAGAGTGTGATGTAAAGCTTGTTGCCAATGAAGTGTAGCCAACATCTCTTTCTGTTCAAAGATATGCTACCCCATTCTTCCAGTTTGTGTTCTACAATGTTTTTCTCTCTTATTCATTAATAGAAGCTAGGTTTCACTATGTTTTTGTGTTTTTTGCAATATTTCTGTGTCTTTCCTTTTTGTATCTCTGCTATATTTATTTTTTCATATCGTTCTCAAAATAATATGGATCAATGGTATCAGATCAGGCTTCTCCTTGGCATTTCTCAGAGAAAGTCCCCAACGAGGTCAGGGTATAGGGAGTTGGGTCTCGAGCTATTTTTTCTTGAGGACAACTTCTCTCTCCAGCCCAAGTGACCTCCCATGGTGGAATAAAAGAGAGACAACAAAGCAGGAGATCCTTTCAATACATTGCTCGAGGAAGCCCTCGTGCGACAGAGGAACAATATGATGGAAAACTTTGCTAATATCCTTCGAAGAATACCGATGGTGGCAGCTGAGGAATCTTTGACAAGAATCCATTTCGCAAGTGCAACACCCTTCAAGGTACAAGTCAATTTTGATATCCCCTTATTTGAGGCCAGAGAGATGCAGATTCTCTAGAAAAATGGCTGAATTTGCTAGAAGGTTATTACTCTGTCCAAACATTTGCCTACAGTGAAAATATCATCTTTTCCCTCCTTAAATCCCTTCCCCATGTCAGAGCTTGGTGGGAAAGTTACAGGGATAGGTACACCACAAATAAATCTACACTATTTGGGAGAGAACCCACTTGGGAAACCTTTGTAGATTCCCTAAAGGAGGAGTTCCACCCTGTCGGAAACTATGATGACCGATACATCATATGGAAAACTCCGCGTCAGAAAATAGAAGAGACGGTTTCAGAGTACACCAACATATTTCATACCTTGCGCTCAAAGATGGGTATCAAAGACTCCGAGTAGAACCTGTTTTTGAAGTACCGTAGTGGTCTACAGAGGTACATCCAAATAGAGATGGATTTTCTGGACATCTTCTCATTCAAAGCTTCTTATCGATATGCAATCAAAATTGAGCAGAAATTCAAGAAGGAGAGTCAGTGGGAGAAGCATGAAAAAGGAAAATCTAACTCACATAATGAATGACAGAGCAAGGATGGACAACCTCAAGATATCCAACTCTAGGTGCAGGCAAAGAAGGGTAATGGGAATTCTAAGAAAGACACTGAAAAGTGGTGTGAGTTCCATAATAGCTCTTGGCATAACACTGATGATGTCACTCAACAAAATCATTTGTTGCAAAGCTCAAGGATAAATATCCAGATCCTGACTTGGAACCTGATTCAGAAAATGATAAAAGGAGATAGATCATTGATGCAGAACCCACAACTACAACAATCCAACCATAAGAGGATCTTGAGGAGGGGGAGCGACTTTTCCATTCACAAATGTGGGTTAAGGGGACCCCACTACATTTGATTTTTGATAGTGTAAGACAAAAGAACATCATCTCCAGAAAGGTTGTCAAGAAGCTGGATTTTCCAACAACACAACACCCGCAAACATACAACATCAGGTGGCTTCGCTAGGGTCAATATCTTTGTGTCAGCCAACAATGTTCCCTATCCTACGACATAAATCCCTTCAAGAATGAGGTATTATGTGATATTGCCCCACTATAAGTCTGTGATGTTCTATTAGTCCAACCATATATGTGGAGGCATCATGCTATTTATGAGTCTCGACCCTGTAGCGTCATTGTTACTTTGGGGGGTCAACTATATACGATACCAGAGGTAGTTTCAACCATTGTCTTACCAAAAAAATTCCACAAAGTAATCTCCCATACTACAAAGTTTAGCCTCTTCACAATCTGATAAGAAGGTGAATAGAAGGACATTTCAACCACTGCAGCCTTAGCCCAAGACCTTTCTATCTAGCAGAATCATATCGACAAGATTGTAGAAGAGTACCAATATGTTCTTGTTGCACCTATGGGGGTGCCTCCACATTGCCCAATCAAGCAAGGTTATAACATAACCCTTCATACTCTTCATGGTGCATCCTCACCAAAAGAGTCCTCACACACTAAAGTAGATCATGCAACTAGATTGGTTGAACCGATTCGACCCCTCCAACAACAGCTTCATGACAACCTTCAACAACTTAACCATAACAACTTCTTCAACAAGGAAAACAACACATGTAATACCCCAAGGACGTGCCCCAGTTATATTATGTATTGTAATCATGTTTATAGGCTGGTGAGACAAGTGTATATAAACTGGTGGGATTATGTGTTATTTAGGCTAGAGAGACTAGGTGTTAAAGGCCAGGAGCCTGATATTTGTATATGTAATTATGCAGATCATTAATAAAATATAAACATCGTTGCGTGTCGACCGACCATGAAGAAAGAGTGATGGGGGACTAAGCTTCCACAAGGCTAGGTAAGGGAGAGGGGGCTGAAAGGTTGGAAGAGGGGCTAATCTCGAGGGCTTAAGTCCTTGAGAACAATAATTTATTATTATTTCAAAGTGGTGTGAAAGGCATATTTTTTATCCTATGTTCCTGGAAAAAGGGAACACATACTTGATGGAGTGCATGCAGCTTCATGGGCAACATGTGTCGGCCTAGACACATACAATTTAATACAAGAATTGGGTCGTGATGTGTGGGGGTCCTCCATTCTATCATCGACTATCTGAACCATGTTTCCTTTGCGTCTGATCATTGTATACCTCAAGCAGATCTGAAACTTGAAATCATGAGACCTCTGCGATCAACTGGTGTATTCCTGTGAATTCCATATAGTCTCTGTGTTTGGCCTCCATCATCGACCTCTACATAATTTTCTTATCGCACACCCTGAAAACCAATGACAAACCTCATGGACTGAGCTATGTATCATGTTTTTCTTGTGAACCCAGTTTATCCACATTGCAAATCCAAGTTCGTGCTTAACTGTTTGGGTTGTTGTCTTCTGTGAAAACTTAGCATATTGTAATTGTCTATGTCGTGTGTGTTATAAATGTGGGTTGTTGTGGCCATGCATTCCGTTGGATGAGTGTGATTGGATACCATCATCTGTTCCTTGTTGAGCCATACTGTTGTCCTCCTTGTGCTGGAATGGAGTTGAAGAAGTAGGTTGTCAGGCCTGTATGCAACACTCTCTCCAGGTGAGAGAGGTGGTTGTGGTTGAAGAAACAGGTTTTCAGGCGTGTGAGTGACTCTCTCATGGTGAGAGTGTGCGTGGAGGAAGTGAGAACTCCTAGAAGGGGTCGTGTAGTTTCCACAGAGCTCAGAGAATTCGGGTCCGGCCTGTTGCTGAAGCCCAAGGAAAGGGAGGTTTAGCAGCTGAAGGACTGTCCTAGTAACAATGAAGGTGTATAATCTTGGAGTGGGTCAGGCATGTGGGGAATGAGAGTCTTTGAGCAATGGGCATAAGTGGCTCCTAGGAGAGAATCTGTCATCATAAATTGTGTGTCTTCCTGTTGACCTTTCCTAGCCTAGGATTCCCTTTCCCAGTGGAGCTTAGTTTGAGATCGGGGGTGACCTACTGCTGAGAGTGATGAGCAACGTGGTTTATGGCTGGGAGGTTTGTGCAAGGTCTACATGCAGTCGGTGGATTATTATAATTTAAAAGATAAGTATCATTATGTGTTTAATTTCAATTAAAATGCATGTCTGCGATGCTTGTAATATTATCATGTATTCCATTGAATGAATGAATTACTGTTAATTCCATTAATTATGTATGTCAGCAGTAATTATGTGGTTACTCTGTGTTAAGTCATTTAACATTCATTTAAATGCATACTATATAAGTGAATGTTTTGTGTATTAGTGTTTCTAGATAGTGGGGGTGATGGACGAGGACGTTACAATATGGTATCAGATCCCGTGGTTTCAACGTTGAGCCTGGATGGGCTGGATAGGTTGGCTTTGAACCCAAGGTTTCGAGTGGAAATGGTGTTCAGATGGAACCGATTTTAAACTTTAGACTGTTTCTAAGTGCCAAGGGGTTACTTGGTCATGCTACAAAGCTCAGGAGGAGTAGCAATAGAGTAAAACTACAGTCGATGTGGTATTGTACCACAAAGAGAGAGAGCTCAATGCTTGGGGTGTTGGAGCTGTAGGATCTGTTTGGTAAAAAGGAGAGTCCTTTATGACCGTCAGATCCAGAGAAGGTGTAGGAATGTTGTCCTGGAAGCCTTTCGGAGTTCGGAAATCGGGAGAAGTGGAATGTGCTGAGGCACAAAATTCTGAAGAATATCTACACTGTAGATCATAGGGAAAGAGCCTGACCATTCGATCCATGTCCAAGAAGGAAAAGGAAAGTCACTTCGGAGGATTTCAAGTGTGGAGTGTGACAAACTCCGAAAGTCCCGAAGTAGATCGCAACCATCCATTGCGAAGGACACACGTTAAGAGATTGTGTACTTTGGGTGGAAGTACTTCGTGAGGAGGCAAGTGCTATGAGTTTGAAACTCCCGAAGCCCGAAGTTACAAAGTCACTCATGCCCATTGATTGTGAAGGAGGACACACATCGATAGATTATGAACTCTGGGGGAAAGAGATCTGGGAAAAAGCGAGCGTACAGGAGTTGAAACTCTTGAATCCTGAAGAGTCAAAGTGGTGATTCATGATGATGTCACCTAGAGGTGACATGGACACATAGGATGTGTGCCATGTGTCAGTGGGTTTAGAACCCGTGGAATATTGAGATGGCATTTGGAACGTAATGAGTGTTACCCATATGAATGTGCCACATATGAGTTGCTAGTATTTCACCATGTGGCACTCTGTGTGAGCATGGTGAGTGGGACCCAAGGTTACGTAATGAAGTTAAGGGTCGGAGGACCCACAATGGAATTGATCATGATACATAAAGATCAACGGTCAGGAAACATTATGGGGACCCAAGTTGCATGGAATATAATTGTCCAAGGCGGTCCCACAATCCAAAAAATGGTTTCACCAAGGGGTTACATGTTAGTGTTAGATGAATTATGGAATGAAAGGTGGGTTACTCCAAACCACCGTTTCATGCCCCTGCAATTTGGAAAAGTGTAAGTGATGTGACGTAATGACGTCAATAAAGTTTCATTGAAGTGTTCGGAGATTAATGGTTCGAGGTGTGCAAATGTGAAATCTTCCGAAGTCATGGAGATCAAACACATGAGGTTCCACAACGAGTGTTAGTCATAGGATGCTGGGTACACGTGGACCATTCATCCATCCTACTGCGTGATTTCGATAACTCGGAACTCCAAGTGATTGTTGTGTTATGATTGGAAATATTCTGAAGGCGAAGGTCGAAGGCTCAAGTGCGCACTTATTGATCTAGCGCTTGGTCATGACCCATGGTCGCGTGGGTTGGGGAAATTGAGAGAAAGGGGTTAGTGCCCGAAAACTTGGCAGAGCAGAGCTCTTAAAGAAGAAATCTGTGGGGATTCTTGATTGAACAAGAATCACAAAAAATGAAAGTTGAATGTCTTCTTGAATAAGATTTGTTTATGAATGTTGTGGGATTTGTTAAGGAATGATGACCTAAAAATTTCCGGTTGTTTGCACATTGTGCTACAAAATTTTAACGAGTTCCAGAACCGAATAGAGTTGCCACTGAGTGCAAAGAAATGGAGGGGACACAAAATGCTTCTAGTTCGAAGAATGAATCAAAAGGAATGGATGTGCATTTGGGAGTTGAAGGGTCGAACTCCAATGGGCATGGAGAAGAGATAGATAAGGAAGGGAATATGATCAAAATCATTGAAATATTGCAGAAAGATGCCCAAACTCACCGAGAAGATAGCATAAATCTCATGAAAGATAAGGAACAATAGGGAGAATTCAACTTAAAGTTGACAAAGAGTCTGGAGAGAATAGAAAATAAGTTGGACAAGGAGAGAGACTCAAGCAAAACAGGGATTCACCAGACTTTCGAGGGAACAAGATCAAGGAGTGTTGGTAGACACCATCATCACTACCAAGGTCACTCCAAGAGGAGGGCACACAGTAATTCAATCCCATCTCCTACAAAAAATCACATGATATCTGGAGTGGATGAACTGAAGGGCGAAATGAACAAGATTAAGACTCCTATGTTTGATGGAGAACATAAGAAGGAGGAAGATGTTGAGACATGGTTACTTGGCATGAGGAAATATTTCAACCTACATAATTATTCCTCTCATGTAGAAGGAAGAACTGTGATGCATCAATTGAAAGGAAAATCATCCATGTGGTGGGATCATCTTGTACAAGTGCAACACATTAGAGAGAAAGATATCACTTGGAAGTAATTCAAGATATATTTCGAGAAGAAATACTTGACTAAAAGATATTATGATAGAAAGATGAAAAAATTCTTTGAACTCAAGTTGGGCAATATGACCATTGATGAATACGAACGAAGGTTTTTGGAATTACTGAAGTGTTTTCTTTTCATCAAGGATGGGACTGTCAAGATTCAAAGGTATCTGAGTGGACTTCCACCTTCCATTGGGGACAAGATTCAGTATGATGACCCAAAAACTATGGAAGAAATGATAAGAAGAGTGAAATGCTTATATGAGAAACAAAGAGAGAAGCCTACTTTTTGAAAGGCTTGGGAAGAAAACAAGAAATTCAAGATGGATCAGAGGAAGAAGGGAACTAAGCCACCCTTTTTTAGGAACATTCCTCAAGGACAGTTAGGTTTTAGACAGCCCAGAAAGGCTAAAGTAGGTGGGAAATTGCCAAGGCAGACACCTATGGAATGTTGGGGTTGTAAAGGAAACCATAGGTACAAAGATTTCTCCCACAAAAATGACAACGTGAGAGTTGTCCACAATGTTGAGTAGGATGAAATAGTGGAGGACATGGGTAGTAAAACGCCAAGGATCTACGCAGCCCTGGATAATAAGCAAGATGAATATTAGTCACACATGATTGAATTGGAAGGTATGATCAACAACCATTCCTTTACTATTTTAATTGATTCACGGGCTAGCCATAGTTATATAGATCCTAGGGTGGTGGAAATTTTGCAATTGTTGAGAACAAAACATGAAAAGTCTTGGTTAGTGCAGCTGTCTACAAGAACCAAGAGGAAAGTCACTGAGTTAGTTAAGTCCTGTCCAGTGGACATGAATGGAATGAGTACAAAGGCTAAATTGAATATTTTTCCTTTAGGTTCTTATCACTATCTAATTGGGATGGACTGGTTGGACCAAAACTATTCTATCTTGGACTATTGGAACAAGGAATTCACTTGCCTGGATGAGGAGGAGAATCAGAAAACAGTTCAAGGAATTTCCAGAGCTATTGCTATCAGAGATATCTCAGCAATGCAACTGAAGAAGTGCTATAGAAAAGGTTGTCAATTATTTTCATCCCATGTGGAGAAAGCATCTAAGGATGAGGTCTCAAATATTGGAGATCATGCAGTTTTAAAAGATTTCGAAGATGTATTCGAGGAGATACCAAGATTACCCCTGAAGAGAGATATTGATTTCTCTGTAAACTTGATGCCTGGAGCAGCTTCAGTTTCAAATGTTCCTTACAAAATGAGTATGCCAGATCTAAAAGAGCTGCAATTGCAGCTTGAAGAGACTCTGAAGAAGGGGTATATACACCCAAGTGTGTCACCTTGGGGTTACCCGGTCCTGTTTGTGAAGAAGAAGGATGGGGTGTTGAGATTGTGCATTGATTTTAGACAATTGAACAAGGTAACTATAAAGAACAAATATCCTCTGTCGAGGATTGATGACCTCTTCGATCAGTTGAAGGATGAGAAGATATTTTTGAAGATAGATCTTAGGTCAGGATACCACCAGGTAAGAATAAAGGATGAATACATCAACAAGACCACCTTTAGAACAAGGTATGGTCACTATGAATTCACAGTGGTGCCATTTGGGTTGTCAAATGCACCCGCTATTTTTATGTTCCTGATGAATGGTGCATTCAGGGACTATATAGACAAGTTTGTCACAGTCTTTTTGTATGACATCTTGGTGTATTCAAAGTTGAAGGAAGAGCATGAACAACATCTGACGATGGTGTTGTAGGTGATAAGAGAGCACCAACTGTATGCCAAGTTGAACAAGTGCTCGTTTTATCAGGAGAAGATCCATTACTTGGGGCATATAATTTTGAAGGATGGGATAGTTGTAGATCCTAAGAAGATTGAGGCCATCAGAGAATGGTCAGTGCCAAAGAATGTGACGGAAGTAAGATCCTTTATGGGTCTAGCTAGTTATTAAGGAAGGTTTATTGCAGGATTCTCGAGGATAGCTCACCTTATCACTTCCTTGCAAAGGAAGGAGAATAATTTTCAGTGGAAAAAAGAATGTGATAAAAGCTTCCAACAATTGAAGAAACTATTAACCGATGACTTTGTAGTGTGTACAGATGCATGCAAAGAAGGACTAGAAGGAGTCCCTAGTTAGAATGGATTCGTAATTTGTTATGAATCCATAAAGTTGAAAGAGCATGAAATGAACTATGCAACTCATGATTTAGAGTTGGAAACCATAGTACATGCTCTAAAGAAATGGAGGCATTACCTCATGGGAAGGAGGTTCGAACTAAGGACAGACCATAACGGTATGAAGTATTTGTTTGATCATCCAACCTTGAATGCTAGGTAGAGTAGGTGGTTGGAGTTTCTTTTTGAATATGACTTTGATATCAAGCATATCAAAGAAAAAGGAAATAAAGTGGTTGATGCACTCAGCAGGAGTGTACACAAATTACATGCTACATCCATTAGCATGTAACAAACGAATATTAAAAGAATAATTTTGGAGGCTACAAATACAGATTTGTAGTACAGAGATTTGGTAGAAAAACTACAACAAGGTAAGATTCCACAGAAAGTGAAGAATTATAAATTGGAAGCCGATGGAATAATTTTGTACAAGAACAAAATTTATGTACCTAATGTCCAGGACTTGAAACTTACAATTTTGAATGAAATGCATAATGTGCCTTATGATGGGCACCCTGGATATCAGAAAACTATGGCAGCAGTCAAGAGCCATTACTTTTATCCAATTATGAGGAAAGATATTGTTGAACACATCGTAAGATGTATGGAGTGTCAGAAGGTTAAAGTTGAGTACAGGCACCCAACAGGGTTGTTGTAGCCTTTAACCATTCCTGAGTGTAAGTGGGAAGTAGTGACAATGGATTTCATCACAGGATTTCCCAAAACCAACAAACAACATGATTCAATCATGGTGGTGGTGTACAAGCTTACAAAAGATGCCCTTTTCATTCCATTAAAGACTACTCAAAAGGAAGTGAATGTTGCCGGCATCTTTATGAAGGACGTGGCACGATTGCATGTAATTCCCAAGACGATTGTGTCTGACAGAGACCCGAAATTTACCTCAAATTTTTGGAAAGGATTATTCAAGGGGTTTGGAAGGAATATGAACTTCAACACAACTTATCATCCCGAGTCTGATGGACAGACAGAGAGGGTGAACAGAGTAATAGAAGACATGCTAAAGATGTATGTGATGGACAAACCATATAAATGGGAAGACTACCTACACTTGGTAGAATTCGCCTACAACAATGGGTATCAAGCATCATTGAAGATGAGCCCATTTGAATCACTTTATGGCAGAAAGTGAAATAATCCAGTAAGTTGGGTTAATCCTATTAATAGGGCAGTAGTTGGGCTAGAGTTTATTAAGGAAATGGAAGAGAAAATGATGAAAAATAAAAAGAAATTAAAGGCTTCCCAAGACAGGCAAAAAAGTTATGATGATAAAAAAAGAACCCACATAGAGTTTAAGTGGGTGATCATGTTTTCCTTAAAGTGAAAGCCAATAAAAGTTCCCTGAAGCTGGGAAACTGCATCAAATTGGTAGCTAGATTTTGTGGGCCATTTGAAATCCTAGAAAGGATTGGGATAGTTTCATATATGCTTGCATTACCTGCATCCATGACTGTACATAATGTGTTTCATGTTTCATTGCTTAAGAAATATATACTTGATTCTAATCATGTAATCGATTGGAATGTGATGCAGGTGGAGCAAGAAGGTGTCATGCAAGTGCATCATGTGCGCATATTCGACCGGAAAAACAAATAGCTCTGTAATCGAGCCATGGATCTTGTAAAGGTCTAGTAGACCTAGTACGGTCCTAATGATGCGACATGGGAGCATGAGGATGCTATGCGGGCAGAATACCCACATCTTTTTGAAGATTTTGAAAATCTTGTTGATGTTGTGTAAAAGTTTCACTGAGGACAATGGAAAAATAAGGGGAGGAGATTGTATCACCCCAAGGAAATGTCCCAATTATATTATGTATTATAATCATGTTTATAGGCTAGTGAGACAAGTATATATAAGTTGGTGGGCTTATGTGTTATTTAGACTGGAGAGCCTAGGTGTTAAAGGCCAGGAGCCTGATTTTTGTATATGTAATTATGCAGATCATTAATAAAATATAAACATCACTACGTGATGATTGACCACGAAGAAAGAGTGATGAGGGACTAAGATTCCACAAGGATAGGTAAGGGAGAGGGGTATGAAAGGTTGGAATATGGGCTAATCTTGAGGGATTAAGTCATTGTGAATATCAATTTATTATTATTTCAAAGTGGTGTGAAAGGCATAATTTTTATCATAAGTTCCTGGAAAAAAGGAACACATACTTGATGGAGTGCATGCAGCTTCATGAGAAACATGTGTCGACCCAGGTACATGCAATTTAATCCAATAATTAAGCCGTGATGGGGGGCGGGGGGTGGTTTCCATTCCGTTGTTGACTCTCTGAACCGTTTTTCCTCTGTGTTTGATCGTTGCATACCTCATGCAGATATAAAACCCAAAACTGTGAGACCTCTATGATTGACTGTTGTATTCCCGTGAATTTTTTCTGGTCTCTACGTTTGGCCTCCATCATCAACCTCTACATAATTTTCTTGTCACACACCCTGAAAACTAGTAGAAAACCCCATGGATTGATCCATGTCTGCTGTGTGTCCTGTGAACCCAGTTTATCCACACTGCAAATCCGAGTTCTTGCGTAATCGTTTGGGTTGTTGTCTTCTGAGAAACCTGAGCATACTGTAATTTTCTATGCCATGTTTTTTATAACTATGGGTTGTTTTGGCCACGTACTCCCTTGCCTAAGTGTGATTGGCTACCGTCATCTATTCCTTGTTGAGCCATACTGTTGTCCTCCTTGTTATAGAATGGAGTTGGAGAAGCAGGTTGTCAAGCCTATGTGCAACACTCTCTCCAGGTGAGAGAGGTGATTGTGGTTGAAGAAGCAGGTTGCCAGGCCTGTGAGGGACTCTTTCCAGTGTGAGAGTGCACGAAAGAAGTGAGAACTCCTAGAAGGGGTCCTATAGTTTCCATAGAGCTCGGAGAATTCTAGTATAACCTGTTGTCGAAGCCCAAGGAAAGGGACGTTTAGCAGCCAAAGAATTGTCCTGGTGACAATGAAGGTGTATACTCCTGGGCTGGGACAAGCATGTGGGTAATGAAAGTCTTTGAGTAGTGAACATAAGTGGCTTCTGGGAGAGAATCCATTGTCATAAACTGTGTGTCTTCCTATTGACCTTCCCTAGCCTAGAATTCCCTTGCTCGATTGAGCTTAGCCCCAGATCAGGGGTTTCCTACTACTGACAGTGATGAGCAACGCGGTGTATGGCTGGAAGGTTTATGGAAGGTATGCACACAGTTGGTGGTGTATTACAATTTAAAATATAAGTATCATTATGTGTTTAATTTCAATTAAAATGCATGTCTATGATGCTTGTAATATTATCATGTATTCTGTTGAATGAATGAATTATTGTTAATTCCATTAATTCTGCACGTTAGCATTAATTATGTGTTTACTCTTTGTTAAGTCATTTAACATTCATTTAAATGCATATTATAAAAGTGAATGTTCCACGTAGTAGCATTTCCCGGCAGTAGGGTTGATGGTCGGGGACATTACAACACACCAAGCTTCATATTTAGCATAATTCTTTCCATCTCCCATGGGAACTTGATGCAATGGGGACCATTGCTTCCTAAGGGGGGAATGATCCAAATGGATCTTGATGGCCATTCACCTTTTCCATTGAATCACCATTTTGAGCCTGTGATTTTGATAAACCATGATATTCACCCTTTTTATGGGGAATGGAATGTAATTTCATATTCATTTGTTAATTATAGACATAATGTAATGATTTCCTAGTGTTGTTATGTACATGCCTACAACGTAGCATTAATGCACCAGATCCAATTAGAAATCCATAGTTAAGCATGCTCAGGCTAAAGTAGTACTGGGATGGGTTATTGCCCGGGAAGTCCTAGTGTTTTACATGTCTATGAAATTTTATAAACTTAGTCCAATTCATTCCACATGCATCATGGGAATTGTTCTCCTCTCACTCTCTCATATATAATTGAGGTGAAGGAGGCACTTTAAGTGTGAAATGGAGTGTGATGTAAATCTTGTTGCGAATGAAGCATAACCAACATATCTTTCTATTCAGAGATAAGCTACCCCATTCTGTCAGTTTGTGTTCTACAATGTTTTTCTCTCTTATTCATTAATAGAAGTTGGGTTTAACTACATTTATGTGTTTCTTGCAATATTTATATGTATTTCCTTTTTGTATCTCTGTTATTATTTTGTCTTCATGTCGTTCTCAAAATAATCTGAATCACCGGAGAACATAGGGGGTTCTAGCCTCCTTCTGCTTGTGACCAGAGAATTAGGGAGTTGGAGCTTCCCTCAGGTTGTAGCCTGAGAAACTAGGGGGTTGGAGCCTCCTTTCAGTTGCAGCTAAAAAACAAAGGAAGTTGGTGCTTCTAATGAATGTAATTCTTAAATATATATAAGAAAACAAATTCTGTGGTTTTCTCCTGCTTTAGGTTTCCATGTAAAAACACTGGTGTACTATGTATGTGTATGATTTCTTATTTGTTCATTATTTATTTACTCTACAATTATTGGATGATAATGCTACATTGATATAACATTTTCATTATATGGTTAAAAATGATTAAATTTATCTATTACTGATTCACCCCCCCATCTCTCAGCTATCTAATAGTTTAAAGAGAAAATAATTTCATGGTGGACACACTCTCAAAATAAACCATTTATTTTCCTGAATTCAAGCTTAGTATGGGTGTTCATGTCAATGGCTTGTTCAATTCTCTCCAAGAGGATATTTTTTCTATCTATTAGGTTCAAGTATGATGGATCGGTGATCATTGAATAATTGATGTTAGTTTTTTATTTTTCACTAAATATAAAATAATAAAGATTTATGGTTTTTTATGCAACTGGACCATGATGTGAATTTTATTTCTTGGCTATGCCCTAGAAATTAAGGATTGTAACTTTGTTTTCCTGGAAATAAAGATAATTTTTTTTTTAGAAATTTTTTTTAATAACTACAAAGTACTACACTTAAATAGTTCAAATTGTTGTTGACTATTGAACAACTAATTGTGAATAATATCATTAGAATCAAACATTTGTGAATAGTTGTTAATGATTGAATGATCCAATTGTGTTACTTACATAAAAACATATTAATTTGAACAAAGCTAATGATTGGACCAAGGTGGTAAGCCAAAGCAATCTTGTTGGTAGAAGAGGTCGCATGTCCCATTGGTTTGTGACATTGTGTTACTTACTTATAAAATATTAATGTTCATTATACCACTACTTTGTTAACAGTCTCGTTACATTACATTGTTATACCACTACATTGTCTTTCCTCGACACCATTCAATTCAGGAGTGATTCTCAATTGGGGGGGATCTACGGTTGGGGGAAACCCTAGCCACATGTGCCCACTTCTCGTAACTCTCTTCCAGTGAGGTATCTATGACACTTAAATGAAGTGGTCTTCTCCCAATTGTATTTCTACTGGTGTGGTCTCTCTCTCCTTCTATTCGCTGTTGCATTCTCCCAACTGGATACTCCTGTCTCCTCGCACGGTGGGTTGTCTCCCGGTGGTGGACTGGGTATTTTTAGTTTGCAACAAGTTGTTGTGGTATATCTCTCCTACTATTCGTTGTTTCATTCTCTTGGCTAGATACTCGTGGATCCTTGTGCGATGTGTTGTCTCCCTATGGTGGACTGGGATTTTTCATTTGCACTATGACTTGATGAAGGCTTAGATGGCGTCTAGAGCCATATCCTTGTGCAATTAGCGCTTGATCTATTTGATGCTCGTACCCTATGATTGCATGGTCATTTCATGGATTCTATCTCTAGGATCACATCTGGTTCTGGTTGTGAGATGAGGTCTTGATTTTTGGGTGCTTTTGGGATGGTGATGCCTGGGTTTTCTCAGATCTGTTTCTCTTTGCAAGGTCCTTGCTTTATATTGCTCCATTTTTGGTCAATCCTTATAGATTCTTCGGTTTTTTTTAGGGTTTGATGTATGCTCATATATAGCTCCCTTAGGTGGTTTTTGATGTTTTTTTTCTATCTAGAGGGGGTAGTGCTAGAACTTTGAGGTTCTATCCTTGGGCGTGCGATGTGTCTCCATCACTTTGAGGTCCATGGAAAGGGCGTGCAGTTACAGGTCTTTTTGCTGCTGGTTGGGATATTGATCGATGTGGCAACCTTCTGGTTATGCTAATGTGAAGGTTTAATACCTGTCTGTCCTGGTCCATCCGACCACTAGGGTTTGTTTGGATTTTCTGTTTGGAGTATTATTATTTGACGAGATCTCTTGTACCGATTTTTCGGCCTATTCACTCCTATTTTTTCTTCTTTTTCGCTCTCCAGCTAGTTACTTTGTGTCCATTTTGGATTTTCTACCCAGTATTGGGTTGTTCTTTTGGCACCTACATAATTTAATTTGGTTCTCTTTGGATGAATAAAATTGTGTTTTTTTTCGAGGAAAAAAAAATATTACAAGTAATAAAAAGATTGTTCAATTGTTAACAATTATTCTTAAAAGTGTCATTCTAAATGTATGATTGATATGGGTAGAACTCGTGCCGGCTTTATTTATTAAAACCGGTTTCATAAATAAAGGGCGACCGATAGAGTGAACCTGCTGGAGAAGGCCCTCTTCTATCTCGATCTAAATGTTATGTATAATTACAAAATCAATATTTAATCGTTAATAAAAATTCATAAATATCCAAATCTAAAAAATCATAAAAAAATGATATGAATAAAAGAAAAAAAGGACATCCAAATTAAAATATCAAAGTATATTGAGAAATGTGCTTTTCTAACACTAATATCTACACAAAACATCGATTCATAAAATCATAATTATTTGTTCTATTATTAATTTCTCCATGTACAAAACATAATTTAATCTAAATAAAAATATATATATTAAAAATTATGACAAAGGATGCAAATAAACATGAATGAAACTAGCTCAAATATATTAAACATATGTGTTTATATTAAACCTATTTGTTTTACACAGTTAGGGTATATTACTTTTTGTAATTGTAAAA
This sequence comes from Picea engelmannii, assembly GCA_009831015.1. Lineage (NCBI taxonomy): Eukaryota > Viridiplantae > Streptophyta > Pinopsida > Pinales > Pinaceae > Picea > Picea engelmannii. The sequence continues at coordinate 17,419 of WSFP011410101.1, forward strand.
TTTTATAATCTTATAATATTGTAAATAGAAATTTACGGCATATATTTGAGAACCAAGAAAAGTATATTGGATGAATAGTGTATACGCCTTGTAGCCTTATCCATCATGCATAATCACTAATATGTAGGCAATTTATATTTTATGGCATGACTATACTCCATATTAATTGTTTTTTATTTGAACACACACTATGCAATATAATGAAACAAGAGTTTTACATATGCATTAAATATTATATATGAAAATATGATATTTTTTCGAGATACTATATTAATATGGGTATTAATTGTATTTAGTTTCAGTTTTTTTGAAAAATGTTTACTTTTTCTATTATGAAAATTTTATTAAATTAATTCATATACTCAAATCTTAGATTCCACTGATTAAATTGTTTTCATACTTTAATGTTATTCAAGTAATATAGGAGATTAAAAACCTATTTTGATATGGACCTGATTTTTCCCTGTTCTTAACCATCATATTTAAAAATAAGATCATCATATTTAAAAATTATATTTATATATATGATAACTCGCTCAATACTCTTTCCTTTTGTTAAACATTAAAATATTGCAGAATGTTAATGAAAATTGCAATCATGGCAACCATAGATTTGGTAGATTGAGAGCACACATATTTGGTAGATTTGCTCTTATTATACCATCGTACAAGCACTTCTGTAGTGGGCACATAACCTAACATTCACATATAGTCGTCGCCGCAACCACCTCTGTAACCAACAAAATCGATGGCAACTGGCATATATGAGCATAATTTATTGAGACATAAATGTCCGCCATGGGAGCTAGAATAAGATTTCAACTTATGAACCAATCACATTAGAGATAAAAGATTTAAATGTTTGAAAAAAATAAATAAAATTTACAATTATAATGTAACACTTTGGAAAAGAATGAGAAATTTATGGTCAAATGAGAAAGTAATATATGGTCAATGACTAACTCAACACTATATACCATGCTGCAATAGGCATGACAGGTACAATGTCATAAAAGATAAATATCTACCTTATTGTTCTATCACTACCTAGTTTAGAACGACCTCTACCAAAGTATCTTCGGCTTCACAGACCTAGAAAAACATACTAAAATCCTTACCGCTCATTACCCACTAGTTGAGTTGGATCCCAGGCTCAGGTCAGTGGGTTTTATTAGGCAAAGACTTGATCCTCGGTTTGGGAAATTCCTCTCTCCTTTATCCTGAGCTCTTAAACTCCTTAAAACAAAGAAATATTTCCTTTCTCTTTCAGGCCAGAGGTGGATCTCGGACATGGTCAATTGGCTCTTATTGGCAAGACAGTGGAGAGCTAGCTCTCTTGGGTGATTTAGCAACACAATGGGACCCTTATTGCAGTTCTTTATAAGGATCTGGTATCCAACTTTAGGACATGGAAGACAAACTTAAATGGATTGGAGGAGATAAGTCAGGAGTTCTTATATTAAGAAACGTCTATAGAGCCTTAGCTATGACCATTTGGCAACAATCCATTGGCATACCAAAAGGATTTATGGAACTAGAATATAGATTTAAAAATCAAACTCTTTGTATGGAATTCTTTGGAAAATAAAATACTTACATGGGATAATTTAGTGTCCAAGTGTTGGGAAGGGCCTAATTTTTGTATCTTATGTACCAAGGGACCTGATTCTGTTATCCATTTATTGATCAACTATTTTTTTACAAAACAAGTTTTTCTCTTGATATTAGGAGTTTTCAATTTGAGATATGATTGGGATGGAATTTCAGTAAAGGCATGTTATGATAAATTCATAACCCAAGCTCTAGAGTTTTCTACCTTGCTAGCTTTAGTTAGTTGGAAAATTTGGATGGAACGCAACAAGGCTATTTTTGAAAATGGGAGCCCCTCCATTTGTTCAGTGGTTTATAAGACACTTGGGATTTATAATAGACTTTCAGTTTCCCGGACTTTTCCTACTAAACACACCAATCAGACTCCTATCTAGGTGGGGTCAAGAGTGGGTTGGTTTGATAAAGATGCTTTATCAAATGGCCTCCAAAGTGGAGCAGGGAGGATGATAAATATCAATGATAATAAAATTTACAAATGGACATTCAACAATGGTCCTGGTACCAGTACAAGGGTAGAGTTACTTGGAGTCTGGACAACTTTATTTCTGGCTACTAGAATGCATATTACTGATCTTCAAGTAATCAGAGATTCCAAAATTATTATCGACTTATGCAATGGAAAAGGGAGATTACATGTTATTTCTTTAGACTGTTGGAAGTATAAAATCAGAGAGTTAATTAATCATTTCAAATCTATCAACTTTGCCCATAACTTTTGAGAATACAACAAGGAGGCAAACATGCTATCAAAGCAATATCTCAAGGAAAAAGTAGGAAAAATCTACTATACACGGTGGGAAGAAGGAAATGAAGGACCCACCTTGTTTTTAAATATATTTTATTATATTTTCGAAGAAGGAGTAGTACAATTTTGCGACAGATCCAATAGATCATTGTGGTAGAAGCATTTACTCATTATGATCTTGGGAGGTTCTTGGGGAGAATATATTTTTTGTAAAACTTGAAATATTATCTTGTGAGCACTCTCATCTTAGTTTGAGGGACGGTTAAATCAATATTTTTTGAATTTTTGAACAATAACTAGAATATGTACACAATTATATACATAATATAATGAGAAATTTTCAGTTGGAAACAAAAGGTATAATAACAAATATCTTTAAAACAATTTTTCAATAATCATTAACTAAGTTGATGATGATTTCAAATGATAATGATTACCCTTTACATACATTATACAGACATAGAATGTGACTCTTTATATATCATTTCATAAAATGTATAAATATGAAAGGTATGTGAAAAAATATGATGTTATATGGAACATGCACCAATAAAAATATATTTCAATAATTTATTTTATATATATATAAACATCATATGAAGTATTTAATATATTAGTAGTTGACATACCATGAATATTGTGCGAATATTGTGCTTTGGAGATGAAATTAATTTCCTTTGAGGAAAATATGACATTGTCATTGCATCAATGTCATAATTCGGAATTCACGATTGTTTATGATATTTAACTCAATTAAATTTTTTCAAATTAGTATAATGTAAATTATTTTTCTTTTGAGAAAAAGATAACATTATTGCATCAATGTCATAATTCGGAATTCATATTTGTTTATGACATTTAATTCAATATAATTTTTTTCAAATTAGTATAATGTAATTTATCATTTTTCCAATGTTTGTTTGAATTATGTAATGTAGACTAGATCTCCCATGAGTGGGAGGAACTAGAAAGGGTTATCATATTTTGTACGATAAATAATTTTCATTTCAATGTTTGTTTGAATTATGTAATGTATACTAGATCTTCCATGGGTGGGTGGAATTAGAAAGGGTTATCATATTTTGTATCATAAATCATTTTTAAGAGGATCGATATTGTGAGAATTTTTTTATATTGAATTCCTTTCTCATGGGTGGAATTAAAAAGGGTTATCATATTTTTAGGATAATTAATTTTCAAGAGGATCAATATTGTGGGAATTTGTTTATATTAGATTCCTTTCCAAAGTAGATTATGTAGTATATCCTATGGAACACATGGTCATGTTTGTAATTATTTTCACTATATATGATTTGGATTACCAAAATACTAAGATTTCTAAGATCTTAAGTAAATGTAGGTAAACAATAGTTAGAACTATGCTTTCAAGAGGGATTTTTAATATGAAAAGGTTATTTTGGTCGAAGCTTGGTTGGAGGTGGAAAGGTTGAAGGCTTCTTTGTCCCGAAATGAGATGGAACTTTGCAAGTTAAAGGAATCTCAAGAGGAAAATATTGTCTCTCTTTAAGTGAATTTGATGTGTTTTATTAAGTTTCCTTATATGTTTATATTTAGATTTCAATTGCAATATATGTATTGAAATTTGGATTTATTTTGAACTCACAACTATGATATGACTATATGTATTGAAATTTGAATTTATTTTGAACTCACAAATATGATATCACGAAGAGAGGCATCATTTTACCTTAAATTTGAGGAATCACTTTACCTTAAATTTTTCAAATTAGGTTATGATATCAGGAAGAGAGGCATCATTTTACCTTAAATTTGAGGCATCACTTTACCTTAAATTTTCCAAATTAGGTTTTAGTCATTTTTTTTTTATGTAGTTTGTCTCCTATAATATAATTCCATATTTATTTATTTTTCTTTTTATTTATTTACTTTTTTTGTAACTCTACATATTTATCTTTTAATTATTTATTTTATAATATAATTTCATATTTATTTTCCTTTCTTTTTATTTATTTTTTCTTGTAGAAAGGGTTATCATATTTTTTAAGATAATTAATTTTCAAGAGGATCAATATTGTGGGAATTTGTTTATATTAGATTCCTTTCCAAAATAGATTATGTAGTTTATCCTATAGAACACTGGTCGTGTCTGTAATTATTTCCACTATATATGATTTGGATTACCAAAATACCAAGCTTTCTAAGATCTTAAGTAAATGTAGGTAAACAATAGTTAGAACTTGATGCTTTAAATGGATTTTTAATATGAAAAGGTGATTTTCGTCGAAGCTTAGTTGGAGGTGGAAAGGTTGAAGGCTTCTTTGTCCTGAAATGAGATGGAACTTTGTTAGTTAAAATAATCTCAAGAGGAAAATATTGTCTCTCTTTAAGTGAATTTGATGTGTTTTATTAAGTTTCCTTATGTGTTTATATTTAGGTTTCAATTGCAATATATGTATTGAAATTTGAATTTATTTTGAAATCGCAACTTTGATATGACTATATGTATTGAAATTTGAATTTATTTTGAACTCACAAATATGATATCATGAAGAGATGCATCACTTTACCTTAAATTTTAAAAAATTTTCAAATTAGATTGTAGTCATTTTTTTTAGTAGTTTGTCTCCTATAATATAATTCCATATTTATTTTCTTTTCTTTTTATTTTTTTACTTTCTTGTAACTCTACATATTTATCCTTTAATTATTTATTTTATAATATAATTCCATATTTATTTTCCTTTCTTTTTATTTATTTACTTTATTGTAGATCTATATACTTATCCTTTAATTATTTTTTTTATAATATAATTCCATATTTATTTTCCTTTCTTTTTATTTATTTACTTTCTTGTAGCTCTATATACTTATACTTTAATTATTTATTTTAGAGGAGTATTGTGATTAAAATATTGGTAAAATTTTACAGTGTTTTCTCACTAAACCAATTAAATTAATTAAGATCAAAAATGAGAAAATGTATGTTGTAGTTAAAAGTGTTTGTAAAATTCTATGAATTATTACTTTGCAATAAAAATTTTAATTCTTAATTATCCAGAAATATTTCCTTATTGAGTAGTTGAATAGGTACAGGGAACAAGATTCATCATTTGATCTTTGTTTTGATTCCATTGTCATAATGAAATTATTGGGTAATGTCCCCTTCCAATTGACCATGATGGAGGAAGACTAATAACCTATACGAATCTCGTAGGTTGTAGTGAAGAAGGAAAAAGAGAGTCAAGGAGGTTTATTTGGTGTCATTATGCAAAAAAGAATGGAAAATCATAAAAGTGACATAAAATAAAATAAATAATTATATTTAAATGGAATGTGAAGGAAAATAAAGTGAAGATTTGATTTGGTTAAAATGGGGAAAGATTTATAAGGTCCAAGGAAAACATCAATAATAGAAGAGTAACCCTTCCCCTTAGCATTATTATTTGATATCTTATTGGAGTGCTCTTATAGCCATCGCTTTTTTAGGGTTTTGGGAAAAACCTTTCCACTATAATTTGTGTTTCGGTGGTGCAATACCCACCATAGCTATACAAGAGAAGAAATCATCTGGAGTTATCATTAGAGTTCAATGTGGTGTTTGGTTTCATATTGGAGAGAGATTGGAGGCATATCGGCTTGCGAAAGGCATTAGCAACATGTTTTGGGAGGAGTTTGATCATCTGATCTATAGGTTCCAGGAGGATTTTGTGCAACTATGGAAGGAGACACCCCCGTGATTTGATCACGGGTTGTCTCGTGAAGCCCTGCTAGACTCCTTAGAGTCGTCCTACAAGGACCTCTGCAAATCAGGGTTGCAACAGTTTTCCGAATTGAGTTTGTGAGGGGCTCGGGAAAGGATTGAAAGGATGATTTTAAGTAGATATTACTAGATAGAGAAGTGTAAGGCTTGGAGAGTCTTGATATAGTAGATTGACATCGTTCGGGGTTTTCTTGTATTTTTCTGTAGTAGATTTTGTAGTTTCCTGGAAGCCATTATATTTTTGTTCTTAAGAGTATTTTTCAATTGTTATTATAGCCATTAAATATCATTTCACTTATTTTGGGATTTTCCATCCATAATAATATGCCATGTTATCTGCTTTATTTTCTACGTAATGGATGTATGCTATATGTTTGAAAATATTCCTAATTCAACAAACTATTTGTAAGAAGTTAAATACACATTCACATAAGAAGGAATAACAATTTTGGGACATAAAACATAATTTACCCTCATAGTCTGGCTCAGGACATTACAGTGGTATCCGAGCTTATGGTTATGCCCGCCTATAATTACATTAACGCCTAGAAAAAAAGGGAGTGGAGGAAAAACCTTTCGAGTCGAGAGTCATTGGAAAGAGAAATAGAAGAAAACCACACATAATCAGAGAAGAAATGAATCATGGGAGACAACCATGAAGGGACTATTCTCCAAATATTAAAAAATATGGTCAAGCAATAGAATGAGGCATCCTAGAGATAGGTATATACAACAAGGTTCCAACAACAAACTCTTGAGGTGCTCACACAATTGGTGGGCTAGCATGGGAATAAAAATGGTATGGGTAAAGTTGGACCCAATGGATCCCAATGGGCTGAAAAAATACATACAGATAGTAGCATTAACCATACCCCAACTTAGAGTAGGAGCCTAAAGATCCCTAGGCCTTTATTACCATGGTTCTTTATAGGGAAGCCTACAAAAGAACATGATCAACCGGATCAAGGGATTGATATTAACACCTCATATAGGGAGTATGAGACAAAAGATGAATATATCCATGAGAATATTTCTATAATGACTTCTACGACCTCACGTAGAAGTACATACCTAGGGAGGGGAACATAGGAGCACATATCCCATAGAACTGTGACCTCATGCACATGGTGAGAAGGTTGACTATCCCACCCTTTGATGGGTCTACAAAGAGAACAACCAAGGCCTGGGTACATAAGTTGGAAACTTACCTCTAAATTAACCCAATGACCGACATAGAAACAATTA
>WSFP011410102.1:0-24760 GCA_009831015.1 Picea engelmannii
CTTGTGTCGGGCGAGATGTAGACACCTCCATGTTCCTCAGAATAGTCGCCATCCCTGAGACCTTAAATGGTTAGAATCGATGGGAACCTAGGCTTGAGCATTGCTTATGTGTCTTGGAGGTCCTAACCACTGCAGGGTAGGACAGATGGGTAGTTAATCTTATTATTGTATGTTAAGTGTCGTTCTTTGCTTCCAGAGGTTTATGTGCATCTTAGATCTTTTTGTTGTCATCGTGTTGCATGCGTCATGTTCATCGTCGTATGGCGACACATAGTCGAATGTATTTATGATCCTTGTACACACGTGCACACACTCAAAAAAAAATAAAAAAAATGATGCACTTGTTATAAGAGGCTGTCGCCGTAATGAGGAGGTTCTTTACATATAGTGTCAGAGACAGTTCAACCCGCGACTTGGGATCGCTACGACTTTCACTGAGATGATTTGATTATACTGTTGCTAATCGAGTTGATTGTGTCGTGCAGGTAATCATGGTTAGAGGACGTCGCAGAGGCAGATGATGGGGTGCTAGGGGAGGAGGCGCGATGCCTCCAGTAGCATCTGCACCTGAGGGGTCTAACCCCCAGGGAGATGAGTAGGTTCTCGGACAGGAGAAGATAGCAGTTGGTGATGTAGTTAGGATGATGAGATCTTTTCAGCGCATGTTCGAGGCACTGATCATCCGTTTGGACAGAGATGAGGCCAAGGCACCGGAACCCACTGAGGTTCCACCACACGCACCGACCATTACTGGTGGAATTCGTCGGGAAGTCGAGAAGGTCAAATTTCCTGAGTTCTTGGGTGCCCTGGATGGCGCAGCCACCGAGGCATGGTTGGAGAACATGGCAATGTGCTTCACACTTTGCGATTAGACCTCCAAAATGATGGTCCGCATGACGATCTTTCAACTAAAGGGGAGTTCTCTTCTATGGTGGAAGACACTCCTACTGCAGCTGAGCATGGTCGTCGAAGACATGTCGTGGGAACTCTTCGAGGAACGGTTTCGAGAGAGGTACCTTTCAAAGGAATTCATTGAGCATTAGCTCAATGAGTTCAATGCCTTATGACAGGGAGGTCGTACAGTGCCCGACTACGAGGCACATTTTATGGAGTTGCTCTGGTATGTCCGCACCTTAACACAGAGAAACTTAAGGTTAATTGGTTTGTGTTCTGCCTTAATGGAAGCCTGTGTGCAAAGATTAGGATTTTGATGCCTAAAACCTTGTACGATGCCGTCTAGAAGGATCTCATAGCAGAGGAGGAGATTATCAGTGGGGTTTAGACCAGGACTCCAGTGAGACCAATAGGGCAGGCTTCTTCTGGAACACAGAAGCACCAGACACCAGTGAGACATACACTAGGATATTGTGACTTCCAGAGGGGATCCACTTTCACTACACCCTGACGACCTCCGCCTCAGCAACGGGCGCCATATCGAGAACCACAACATCAGCAGTAGCGTCTCCCATAGCAACAGTAGTTTAGGCTTATTGAATAGAACAGACTAGGGTCCTAGGTCAGTGGGCCGTCATCCTCTACTTCGAGTACCAGGACGTGTGGGGAGCCACACTACCAGCATGACTATCCTATGGAGAGGACCAGAGCGTCTGGATCAGCTGGACCCACTACAGTGGGAGATATGGGCAAGGCCCATAGGATTCATGCAGCGGTGAATAATCACCAGGCAGAGCATCAATCGACTATGCTCGAGACGACAGGTACTATTGTTGACCAGACCCTTAGTATTTTGATAGATCTCGGTGCTACTGAGAGTTTCATTTCTGGTGCAGCGCTAAAAAGGATTAAGGTAAAGGCAGTCAAACAGGATGAGTTTATCTTCATAGAGATCGCTTCGGGAGCCAAACAAAAGGTTGGAGGAAAGGTTACGGGATGTGCCCTTAACCTGGGAGCGTTTGTCATGATGACCAACTTGTATGTCATGATCTTAGAATCTTATGATGTAGTAATTGGAATGGATTGGTTGGAATCGCATCAGGTGATACTCAACTGTAAGATGAAATGGTTGAGCTTGATCGATGACGAGGGACAGAGATGTGTGATTGTAGGACGGAACCAAGGATTTTCCTTGAGGTTCGTCTATTCCTTATAGTTACAGAAGAGTATGCGCAAGGGGTGCAAGCTTTATTCGATCCTTGTATTAAACGAGAAGGGAGTAGCGAAAGGTCTTGAGCACCTTCTAGTGGTGAGAGAGTTTGCGGATGTGTTTCCGGAGTAGTTACCTGGAATGACACTGGAGAGGGAATTGGAGTTTACCATAGACCTAAAACTGGGGACTGAACCGATAGCAAGGACGCCTTATCGGATGTCGACCCCAGAGCTACAAGAGTTGAAAATGCAACTGAAGGAATTCCTGGACCTGGGACTGATACGTCCTAGAGTGTCACCGTGGGGTGCACTGGTTATTTTCATACGAAAGAAGGATGGATCATGGAGGCTTTGCATTGACTACCATCAACTGAACAAGGCCATGATCAAGAATCATTATCCCTTGCCGACAATTGATGATCTGTTCGATCAAATGAAGGGTGCGATGGTGTTCTCCAAAATTGATTTACGATCAGGGTATCACCAGTTACGGATCAAGGAGGATGACGTACCTAAGACCGCCTTTAAGACGAGATTTGGACATTACAAGTTTACTGTTTTACCATTTGGACTGACAAATGCCCCAGAAGTATTTATGAGTTTGATGAACGGGGTGTTCCACGAGTACTTGGATAAGTTCGTCCAAGTGTTCATTGACGATATTTTGATTTACTCTCGTACGATAGAGGAGCATGATGAGCACTTGCGCTTGGTACTACAGTTTCTGTGAGAGCACAAATTGTATGGGAAATTGTCCAAATACTCTTTTTATCAATCGAAGATTCACTACTTAGGGCATGTCATCTCTGACGAAGGCATCACCGTGGATCCAACCAAGGTTGAGGCTATTATGGAATGGCCTGTGTCAACAAATGTCATAGAAGTGTGTAGCTTTATGGGTTTAGAAGGATACTATTGATGGTTTGTCAAGGGATTTTCGAAGATAGCAAATCCAATCACGGAATTGCAGAAGAAAAACAAGAAGTTTGTTTGGACTGAGAAATAGGCAGAAGCATTTCGGAGGCTTAAAGAGTTGTTGACAACAACACTGATAATAAAGGTCCCTGACATGGATGCAGACTTCTTGGTATGCACAGATTCATCCAGGGAAGGTTTAGGCGGAGTCTTGATACAAGACGGATTAGTGATTGCTTACATTTCGAAGAAATTGAGATGGCATGAGGAGAACTACGCGACGCATGATTCAGAGTTATTAGCCATCGTATATGCCTTGAAGGTTTAGAGACACTACCTTGTTGGATGACAAATTGAACTAAAGACTGATCATTGTGGACTACAACACATTTTTACGCAAAGTGACCTGAACACGCGACAATGACATTGGTTGGAATTGCTTAGCGAGTACGACTTTGAGATTACTTACATAAAGGGAACAATGAACCGAGTGGTGGATTCTTTGAGTCAGAGACCACACATATTTTCAGTGTTGCCTTGTCAGACAAATCTACGTGAGAAGATTCTCACTTTATAGGGTGACGATGAATGGTACAAGGAGGTCTAGGGTTTTATTGGACAAAAAAAAATGATGGTACCACGATACGAGGAATTTTCAATTGATAGTGATGGTTTATTGAGGTTTAAAAGTCGGATTTACGTACCGCCAAACGACGAGTTGAGGATGATGATCTTGAGAGAGGCTCATAGAGTATTTTACATGGCTCACCTGGGAGTCACGAAGATGAGGGTAGACCTTAAACCCTTATTCTTCTGGAAGGGAATGAAGGCCGACATAGTCAACTATGTGGCCAGATGTCTAGAGTGTCAGCAGGTAAAGGCTAAACATAAACACCCAACATGATTAATTCAACCACATGCCATCCCGGAATCGAAATGGGAGGTTATTTCAATGGATTTTATTGTTGGATTGCCAATGAAGGCAAGGAGACATGACTAGATTTTTGTAGGGTTTTGGACCTTGAGGATGTAGAGGCATCGATGTAACCCCTTGGACTCTAGATTGAGTCAGGGAGTGTGCTATTTGGGTTGATTTATTTACTGCGTTATTACATTTGATTTGATGATATGATGTGGACATGTTCTGACATGATTGTTGATGATGCAAGCTGACGATATCTCATCGACCAGACTCACATATGGAGTAAAGGGGCCACACATGACTACCAGAGAGGTCGAGGGAGAGGTGTGGATAGCAGCCCTGCCACAACCTACTAGCACTCCCATTGTGTCTCGAACTGTAGGTTAACGATTACCTAGTTTGAGAGTATCCACGATGCCATGAGGGAAAACTACGACAGTCGCTCACGATGAATCTAAGCTGCACGCAATAAGGCGGGGGCCTTATTCCTTAGAAGCCCTTAGTCTCCCACAAGTTCAACTAGCGAAGTATTGACTCGAGGGGTTATTGATGTCTACCAATCAGTCAAGAGGCGAGTGGCACCCTTGGAGCACGTGGTGTCTCCTGAAGGGAACGTCGCGTTGATGTGGATGAAGGAACAAACCTAGATGGCCCTAAGATATTTAACACATTAAGAAATTCTTAAACAACTTCCCTAATTAAATGTCGCCCAGTTCAAAATCTAATTCCTAAGTCTAAAACTTCTCTAGTGTAAAATTTTGTCTAACCTTAAGAAAAAGACCCTATAAAAATAAAAATAAAAATTTAAACTAAAAAACCAATTAAGTAATAGTTTTAGTCTTCATAAAATTTTTGGGGTAAAATGAAGAGAGTAGGAATTTAATTAAAATCAGTGGATTTAAAATTGTAAAGAAGAATTTAATTGTTTAACTTGTGAAAGTGTAAAGGATATTAAATTATTAATAAAAAGGAAAAGAGGTTAATTTGTGAAACTGCCATTTTTGGCTCTAATAAAAAGGGGAAAGAAGGGAATAATAAAAATTAGGAAACTAAGGAATGGAGGAAACATAATAAAGGAAAGAAGGGAACTTATGGTAAAAAGCGAGGTCAACTTAATAAAGAATATGCAATAAAGAACCTTCTAAATTGAACTAAATTAGAAACATCCTTTTAGGGAAAGTATTTAAACCTGTAAGGAAATCTAGGAACACCTAGGAGTAAATTTAGGAGCAACTCTAGGTGGGTGAGGGAAATGAGACAATTAATAAATTAAATAAAATAAATTTTGGAGGAAAGTGGGGGATGAATGACACTTGTACGATGGAGAATTTTTAGAAGATTTTCATTAAAACTTAAATTAAAAGAGATTTAGGGAAAGTTTGGAAGTTCTAAAACTTTATAAAAGAGAGGAAGGAGGAGGAAGTAGGGGATCAGTTGTTAGTGTAATGTTACGCTGTCGTATTTGTGACTTGATTGACTACTTGTGGGCAGTTGGGATTTCCCATCTCGGATAAGAGTGGTAGCTCGGCCTTGCAAGGCGAGCTGGGAGCTAGACGTAAGATCTGGATAGTGTGTGGCCCCTTTGCAGCTCAGGGGGATAAGGGGGAAGAAGAATACCACTAGCGTTGGTTGGGAGGTATGAGTGAGGTCTTGACGGTTGGTGAGCGGTAGTGGCACGAAGAACGCAGATGACACTCGGAGTAGGCGAATAGGCAGAGGTATGCCTTTTCGGTTGAATGATACAATATGTATGATGTATGATTTAGATAGGTTGGTGTGATTATTTGGGTTTGTATTTGGTTCTATATTCCCAGGAAATCCTTTCACTACCATGCTTGATTCTTATGACAGAAGTCACTTGCTGAATCGATTCCTCAAGTTATTGCAGGAAATTTTGGCTAAATTTACAAGTCTGAAATGCATGTTATGTTTAAAATTTCATGTCTAAAATGTGTTAAGGGTTCGGTCTGTCTATACTGCTTTTCTATTTAGAGATTATGCACACAAATTTTATGAATGGAATTTTATGTTGAAAGTATGCAAAGAAATTTTATGCAATGAATTTTATCGTTAGAATTTAGTAATGAAATGGCATGTAATATATTTTTATGTTACAATTTGTTGGTTCCTTAAGTCTGTGCATTGTCTAGACAATCAACGCACTGATTGCGCTTCCTTGTGCTTCTACTACCTGTGTGAGTTCAACCCGTTTTATCCCCAGCATTCCGTGTCATGATCCTGGAGTTTTCTTCTCAGCCACAGTGTTAACTTATTGCAAATGTTCCTCTACAACTACTTAGAATTGCATTCTGTAAACGCTGGAATCCCCCTCCCTCTGCGAACTATAAATCTGTTGCCCGTGACTACCTCTGCAAGTCGCGTAATGTACAGCGGTGGAAGGGTGTCTCTAATACGTGGTCAATATAAAATGTCAAATTAATACTCGGTTTCGGTCAATCGCCCTTGACTGTTGCCAATTTAAACTCTAATTTTCTGGTCTGTACCCACGGCCCTTCATTTATTGTGTCGTTGATGCCTTCGTTTACTCTTCTGCTCGCAAATGTGATCTGGAAAATCGCTAGTTCTATACCTTTGTCATCCCTCAATCCTGTGGTCAACGCGATTATCCACGGGCATTTTCGTAGACCGTTTTAGCTGCCCCGTTGTCAGCTCTTTGCAGCCACCATCTAATGGGTAACCAAAACCTTCCCTCACCTTAGTTTACGCATTATTGAGGGAACGATTAATAAAAATGAGTTGGATTATTTGGGACTGCGGTGGGAATTTTTTTTTTTACTTTATCAAATTGGAAGATTATCCTTTAATGCATGGGTTACTATTCTATGAAGGACACGTTACCCGTGTGTCTCTGTTAGTATTTTAGGAAGAATGATTTTCAAGCTACCAGTTCGAGAAGACCATCTCCTCTAATTGTACCTTACCCTTTTGCGTGTGGGAATTCGTGAGTTTATATCATGGATGGTTGGTTTAGATCCTGGCTTGTAGTGAACCTTAAGCGTCGAAGAACTCACACTTGTATTGGACCTTAGAATCCTTATAGATTTAGCAGGGGAAACCTGAAGGGCATATGAATTAAACTATATTTATCTTTCCTTGATGCTATGTTTTGACTTGGTCTACAAGGTAAGCTATATATAATAACTCCTCCCATGTGCATCTATTCTTGGATTTCAGATTCTACATTATAACTAGAGTTGCAACTTATTTGCTAGGATATGTCATTTAGATCCCTTTTAGAGCATGGTTTCCTGAAGTATAATGAAACAGAAATCCCAAAAATCCTGTGGCGGGATTGTATATTTACTTGGTTTTAACTATTTTTAATTGTAATTGAAATCAATCCTAAAGATAGTAAACAACCCATTATTTTAGCAGAGGAATTCCTAAAATAAAATCTAGACAAATTATGTTCGGTAAGAGTATTTTCTTCTTAAATGTTTTTAATGGAACCAATTTAAGGTAGAGATTTCGCAGGAGCATACATATGCACAGTATAGATTGTAGTGCTGAATGATTTTAAACATGTTTAAAGTAATAGATCACAGCCTTGAATATCTTAGATGTATTGAATCGTCTTGGCTTATCACTACTTACATTAAAGTTGGGATATCATGAGCTGGTTGGAATGAAATGTAATAGTACCTTCCTAAGGAGACTAATTTACTCTTTAATTTCATCACATAATTATTGTGAAGAATAAATTATAACCAACGAACCTTTCATTTTATAATTATTAGATATATAAAACATATGGATAAAGGTGAAGTCTCTAGTCATGGTTCATGTTATTTAGACTTATAGAATTTGAGTTGTAGTTGGTAAGCTTAAATTAATCTGATGATATTTGTTGATACTCTAGAATTGAAATTATTATAACATTGGTAGAACTACTTATATTGTGTAGTAAGGGAAGAACTATAGCACTAGTGAAGAAGGACTTGATTTATAGGATGCGATATTGTCCTTGTTACTTGAGAAATGAATGTGGGTTATAAATTGTAGTTAGGATGGCTATTGTCAGCATATACTGTTATTGTAATAGGTGTATGTGAAGTTACCATAATATATTGTTATTGCAAAACAAAAATGTAATGTTACAAAATAAAATGTAAACGTTATTGTTTGATAAATATCAAATGTAATGTTATGGTTACTTTATTGCCATATTATTGTAATATAAAATGAAATGTTATTAGATTAAAGTAATTTATTTGTTGGTAACATACAAGAAGTAAGGTAATTGATATTTTGTTTGCAAAGTTATTTTAACATAAAATGTAATGTGGTTATTATTTCCTAGAAATGTTGTTGATTTTTGTGGAATTGTTAACATAAAAAAGTGAGGTCATTAAACTAAGTACAACCAATTATTATGAGTTAGTAAGCGGGAAATAAAAATTAATTGAATTTACAATATTTTCAAGGGTGGATTGAATAACATGTCGTTTAATGAAATTTAAATGGAGAAATTGGTCTGTAATTAAATGCCAATTGAGTCGTAGATAATGCCTTGCCTTAACAATGGTTGGTCGTTGTCTCAGTCTTTCTGTCTTGCGCCTTTTGTGGAGGACGTGGTTGATTATTTAAGTATTTTTGTGCTTGGTTGTAATAGTTTCATTGCTTGGTCTGCTTGTGTCAGGCGGGATGTAGACACCTCCATGTTCCTCAGAACAACCTCCAGCCCTGAGACCTTAAATGGTTAAAATCGATTGGAACCTGGGCTTGAGTGTTGCTTATGTGTCTTGGAGGTCCTAATCATTGCAGGGTAGGACAGATGGGTAGTCAGTCTTATTATTGTTTGTTAAGTGTCATTCTTTGCTTGCAAGGGTTTATGTTCATCTTAGATCTTTATGTTGTCATCGTGTTGCATGCGTCATGTTCGTCATCGTATGGAGACACAAAGTCGAATGTATTTATGACCCTTGTACACATGCGCACACACTCAAAAAAAAATAAAAAAAATGTTTCACTTGTTATAAGAGGTTGTCGCCGTAACGAGGAGGTTCTTTACAGAGGGGGGGGTGAATGAGTGTGGGGATCTTTTTCCCAAAATTTCCCTCTTACACAAAAAATCCTTAGTTAACATTCAACATTTTATCATTACTCATTGTTTTCATCTATAATCTGTTAGATGTGAATACATATTAGAAACATATCATCAACAAATCATCTCCACAAGGAACAGAAAGAACACAAGATGTATGTACAATTTTTTTTATTATTATGGACTTCAATCTAGGGGTTTTTCAGCAACAACTGAATAGAGTACAACTCTACAAGAGCACCATCTGTATATGCAATACTCTGTGCCAAATTATATGAGGCAACAATCCTTAACAAATATCAATCTGTCATTATAAACAAGTGCATCAACCACGCACCAACCTGTGCCAAACAACCTGTAATCAACCTGTACCATAAACATGTGTATACAAACATGTACCAAGTATATACCAATCATGTGTCAAATAATAATCAACATTTACTCATCAATATATACCAACATCATCAACTATACACCTCATGTATGTGACAACTCATCAATTTCTTGTCTCAACCATGACTAATTTTGGATTAATCAATAACCCCTAGTTGTAATAATCATAACTTTGTCCCTGTAATGAATAAAGATTTGAAACTGATACACAATTTTCTTCATTTTTTTTTATGCAATTCATCTAGGTGGAACTACTTGAAAGCTCGTAGAAAAGGAGTTATAGCAAAAATGGCATACCTTGCTGAATTCTGGCTTATTCTAGAGAGAAACCTTGTAGAGCGTGGCCCACACAAAATATTTTTTTAAGTGATATAAAACTATTACACAACATACTAAAGTATATACCCTTATGAACACATTTTGTCTCATAGAATTTGGATTTGTTATGAATAATTTATGACGTTTTGACCCGAAACACTTGTTTTTGACTAGTTTCAGGACTAGCCACAAACCCTATTTTCCATTGAGTGTAACTCCCAAAATACAATGACGCACAAGATGATTTTCTTACCACATATACTTGGGTATGTTTTCTCAATGGAATAACAATTTCATGGTCTGAATCATTATATAAAACAAGTTATAGCGAAAATGGTGAGATGATCTGCAAATAACATACCTTAGAAAGCACCATCAAAAGAATTTATCCTTCCTTGCATTTCGGCCTTCTTGTCTTTACCTTTCCACATAATTTAGGCTTATATATCCTTGGTTACCTCAAACACATATAGATATTTGATATTTTCAAGTGTGATTAAAATGAGGGAGCCTTGCCTCTTATTTATACTCTCCAAGTAGCTTCCTTAAAAACATCTTGTAGGTCACTTGGCCCCACTTTCCTTATTTTAGGGTTAACCCACTTCTAATTTCTTCATTAAATTTATTTTAAATAATTTATTTTGTATTCACTTTGAATTATAGTATACTCATCACTTCATTTTACTATTTACCTTTTAAAAACCCTTAAACCGCTTTGACTACTTTTACCTTTTGGGGCTTCTAGATGACATGTGAGGGTACTCCAACTTCCTAAGGCCATAACTCTCAAACCGTGAGGAGTTATGTGACATTACGCATACCACCAGAAATGGAATGACATGCAATATCCATATAGAATAGTATTGTCTGAAAATATATCATAATTCATACCGTTACCCATCAAACAAACTTGGGTCCATTACCTAAACCTGGGGTCTCCAACTTCTCATGGCCATAACTCTCTAACCATGAGGAGTTATGTGACGTTATACATACCACTGGAAATGGAATTACGAGAACTATACATATAAGATATTTTCAATGGAAAATGCAATGTCCTTCATCTCATTATTCCACATACAATCATGGGTCCTCCAACCATTCTTCTAGGATAACTCAATCCGCAAATCCTCTTCCCATGAGGGATTTCACCATAAGGGGGCCACTTTGGAGTTCATCCATTTGTGTACCTTATCAATCATGATAAGACAATAAAGAGAGCATGGGTCCTCCAACCATTCTTATAGGATAATTCAATCCGCAAAGTGTCTTCCCATGGGGGATTTCACCATAAGGGGACCACTTTGGAGTTCATCCATTTGTGCACCTTATCAATCATGATAAGAAAATAATGATTCATCTATACATGTTTTCAGCAATGCATCATATAACAATGAAACCACATCGATCCATCATCATCATGTATCAATGGCAACTTATTGATCCATCTTCATCATATCAATGACAACTCATTGATCCATATTCATCTATGCATTCTCATCAAGGACAATACATATTATATTACATCAATCATCAATCAATCAATCCTTTGACATCAATCAATCACTTGACATAAATCAATCAAACCATTGGCACCAATGACAACATGATCCAACAATCTTCACCTTTGGAATTGATGGCAATACCAATTACCAATTATTGATGTCAACATGTAGATAAGACATGATCTACATCAATATTCAATGTGACTATCTCTCCCCATCAATAAACATCAATCACATCAATGTGATTAACTCTCCCCCTTTGACAACAAGGGCAAAAGGCCATTCTCATCTTGGGGATGCTATGCTTGCTTGAACTCTCCTTGGGGCTTCTCCCCCTGTCTGAATGCCTTTGATATTCCTCTAAATAATCTCTACCCTTTTGAATAAGGGATATAAATCTAAAGTAATGTTGAATATACATCGAACATACTCCCCCTGTGACCATTTCTCCCCCTGCAATTATGCTCCTATGCTCTTTCTTCAAGTTTAGGGATCTTTTCTAGGTATTCATATGATAAATATCTCCTCCCAGAATCATGGGAAGAAAAATGACTCCCCCTGTGGGTATCTCTCCCCTATCTTTTCTACAAGATGGACATTGTTCTACCATATAATGATCCTTGGACCTGTTCATTCATCAAACTCATGCCATATCAAGCATCATGAAGCAAAATATATGTCAACAATAAAATAAAGAATCATGAGAAAACTATCAACCAATTACATCATGTACAAAATGTGTGCTCATCATGTACATCAACATCATGCAATGTGCCAAAAGATATCATCCATGGAATGTATCAATCATATGCCTTTATCAACATGCCAACATGTGCATCTACAAATATGCCAACCATGTGCATCCACCAATATTCCAACCATGTGCATCTACAAATATGCCAACCATGTGCATCCACCAATATTCCAACCACGTGCATCTACCATCATGCCAAACAATGTATCATATCACTCATGATATGTCTCCATCATGAACCAAGTGCCACAATCATGTATCTCAAACAAATGCCAATTTTTGTGCCAATCAAGTAGTACCAATGGTGTAGTATCATCAAGCATATGCCATCTATGAGTGTACCAAACATGTACATTACCATGCACCAATACCACAAAATGATTAATCCCAGTAGATCAACATCAATCCATACTCTTGGGTTAGTTCCATGCACCCAATATTTATTTTTATTATACCATTGTGTGACCTCACCATGAAAACCTACATCAAATAGTGTCATAACCTGCAATAAACAATGTTAGACCCTGCAATATAGAGTTATACCATCACATCAAACTCCAAGCCATGTGAACTGCCTTTTCCCAAGGCTTTACAACATATACACAGCCTGCTGCGCAACATAGCATGTGTGTACATGACCTATTCAAGGTCATCACACATATGCACGCGACTGACACCACTATCACCCACGAGTGACTCAATAGATGACACTTTTGTACTTCCCTTCAGTCTTTCATTCTGATCTGGTTACTCTGTCTTCTTCACCCACTTCTGTAGATGACCCTTCTTCTCAGAAATTGAGCTCTAAGCATCCATCTTTTCAAAGATATCTCCCTTTCTTACTTCATTCCTTCTTCTAGCCATTCTATGTGAAGTCCTCATCATGGAATTTCTTCTTGTGTTCCATCACTCCTAGGATTTGTGGCCAAATCCACTACAGTTGTAGCATCTGATAGAGTTACAGTGAACATCCATATGTCCTACTTGATCACATCTCCAACAATTTGTGGTGTTATAGAATCTTCCATTATATATCCTTTCATAAGATCTACATTCAAAAGCTTTGTGACCATATACATTACATGAATAACAATGCCCATGAAAAATACTTCCATACCTTTTCTTTGGTGTCCCAAAAGTAGCTTCTTGATGTCTTCCTTGCTTTGTTCTTTTGAAATCTTCTTTGTCTTGTGTAGATGGTTGTTTTTCAACATTGTCTTCCTTCTTTGATGGACTTACCTCATGCTTCTTTAAGGTGATTGCTTCAACATGTGTATCTTATCCTTTGTATCCAAGACCTGATTTATCACATGGTGGTCTTTGACTTTCCAATATCTCATCCAAGATTCTTGAGCTATTAAAGAATTTGTTTGACTTCTCTACCTTCTTTCTAAGGTCAACAATTTCAACTTCTAGCTTACAACATGACTCTTCCTTTTCATTTATTTGAATCTTCAATAGTTCCTCTATTCTTTTGGCTTCTTCAATTTCGGTCTTGAGATGGATAATGGTTTCAAAACTTTTGCTAATCTTATCATCTATATTCATGTCTTATTTTCCATTCTTTAGTCTTGTGATCTCTTCTTCCTTTTATTCTAGTTTAGAACTCTCTTCTTTCTCTTTGAGCATTCCCTTTAAATTCAAGATGTGACTTTGACTCCTCCTAAGAAACTTCTTAGTGTTATCTGAAAGGTAGTTATAGTGTGTATAAAAATGATCACTCCTATACATGCATAAACCCTCTTTAATTTCCTTTTGAAGTTCTAATAGATTTTCTTATATTCTTTCCATGGGATAACTATCATCAAAGTTTACACAAACTATTTCTAGATCATATTCTTCGCTTGAGAAAAATTCAACATCATTACACTTTGAATTATTGCAATCAAGACTCTTGGGAGATTCTTTACCTTCAATATCTTCCTTCTTTCCAACACCATCATATGATTTTTTGCCTTCATTTGAAATGTCTTCAATATCTTTCTTTGTGCTATCATTACTTGATTCTTTATCTTCACTTGAAATGTTTTCAAAATAACATTTAGAAACAATACATTCAAGAGTTTTTGGTGATTCTTTACCTTTGATGATATTGATGAAGTGGTCTTTAATTTCTTCCTTCTCCTTCTTTCTTTGATATGTCTCCTCTAGCTTTAGCCATATATCATTGGCAAAAGTGCATTGTCCCATGCTCTCTTTGATAGGGCGTGAGAGATCACTAAGAATGGTCTTGAGAGCCAATGCATCATTCTTATTTCCTTCCCTTTGAGATGTAAACTTTGATTTGTTCTTCAACGGAAGATATCCACCAATGGTTGTCTTCCAAATAGCTGCTCACATTGTCTTCAAACATAATCTCATCTCTATTCTCCAAGTGGAATAGTTTCCCTCATCAAGGATTGGAAATTCATCATCCATTTCTGTGTCTATGGATCTCCTTCAATCTTGTTAAGGTTTTTAGTGAAGGCCTACTCTGATACCAATTGTTTGACACACCTACCATACTTAGAGGGGGGGGGGTGAATGAGTGTGGGGATTGTTTTCCCAAAACTTCCCTCTTACACAAAAAATCCTTAGTTAACTTTCAACATTTTCTCATTACTCATTGTTTTAATTTATAATCAGTTAGATGTGAATACATATCAACAACAAATCATATTCAGAAGGAACAAAAATAACATAAGATGTATGTACAATTTTTCTTTTTATTATGGACTTCAATCCGGGGGTTTTTCAGCAACAACTTAATAGATTACAACTCTACAAGAGCCCCAGATCTATATGCAAGACTCAACTTACATTCTCAGCACCAACTGAGATGAGAAAACAATCCTCAACACATATCAATCTGTCAACATAAACAAGTGCATCAACCATGCACCAACCTGTGTCAAACAACCTGTAATCAACCTGTACCATAAACAAGTGCATCCAACCATGTACCAAGTATATACTAATCATGTTTCAAATAATCATCAACAATTACTCATCAATATGTACAAACATCGTCCACTATACACCTCATGTATGTGGCAACTCATCAACTGCTTATCTCAACCATGACTAGTTTTGGATTAGTCAACAACCCCAACTTGAAATAATCATAACTTTCTACATGTAATGAAAAAAGATATAAAAATGATAAAAAAAATTCTTCCATGTGTTTTATGCAATTCCTCCAGGCGGAACTACTTGGAACCTCTTATAAAAAGAATTATACCAAAAATGGCATACCTTGCTGAATTATAGATTATTCTAGAGAGCGACCTTGTAGAGCATGGACCGCACAAAATATTCATTGAATTAATCTAAAACTATTAAAAAACACACTAAATCCTGTACCCTAACCAACACATTTTGTCTCACTGAATTTGGATCTGTTATGAAGAAGTTATGACGTTTTTACCCGAAACACTTGTTTTTGACTAGTTTCAGGACTAGCCACAAACCCTATTTTCCATGGAGTGTAACTCCCAAAATACAATGAGCCAGAAGATGAATTTTTTACCACAGATACTTGGGTATGTTTTATCAATGGCATAGACATTTCACCATAAATCATTATAGAAAACGTTTTATAGCAAAAATGGTGAGATGACCTGTAAATAACATACCTTAGAAAGCACCATCAAAATAATTTATCCTTCCTTGCATTTCGGCCTACTTTTCTTCACCTTTCCTGAGAATTTCATCTTAGATATCCTTGGTTACCTCAAACACCTATAGATATTCAATATTCTCAAGTTTTATTAAAATGATAAAGCCTTGCCTCTTATTTATACTCTCCAAGTAGCTTCCTTAAAAACATCTTCTAGGTCACTTGGCCCCACTTTCCTTATTTTAGGGTTCACCCACTTCTAATTTATCCATTAAATTTATTATTTCAATAATTTAATTTGTATTCACTTTTAATTATAGTACAATCATCACTTCACTTTATTATTTACCTTTTAAAAACCATTAAACCACTTTGGTTACTTTGACCTTTTGGGGCTTCTAGATGACATGTGAAGGTCCTCCAACTTTGTAAGGCCATAACTCTCAAACCATGAGGAGTTATGTGACATTCCACATACCACCAGAAATGGCATGAAATTTACTATCTATATAGAATAGTATTGTCAGAAAATATATCATAACTCATACCATTATCCATCAAACAAACTTGGGTCCATTACCCAAACTTGGGGTCTCCAACTTCTCATGGCCATAAATCTCTAACCATCAGGATTTATGTGATGTTCTACATACCACCAGAAATGGCATGAAAATAACTATACATATAGGATAGTTTCCCTCACAAATTCAATGTGATTCACCTCATTATTCTACATACAAGAATGGGTCCTCCAACCATTCTTCTAGGATAACTCAATCCACAAAGCGTCTTCCTGTGAGGGATTTCACCATAAGGGGAACACTTTGGAGTTCATGAATTTGTGCACATTATCAATCATAATAATACAATAATGAGATCATGGGTCCTCGAGCCATTCTTCTAGGATAACTCAATCCACAAAGCATCTTCCTGCGAGGGATTTCACCATAAGGGGATCACTTTGGAGTTCATCCATTTGTGCACCTTATCAATCATGATAAGACAATAATGAGTCATCTATACATTTTTCCAACAATGCAACATATACCAATGAAACCACATCGATCCATATTCATCATGTATCAATGACAACTCATTGATCCATCTTCATTATATCAATGACAACTCATTGATACATCTTTATCTATGCATTGTCATCAAGGACAATACATATTATATTACATCAATCATCAATCAGTCAATCCTTTGAAATCAATCAATCACTTGACATCAATCAATGACATCAATCAATCAAAACATTGGCATCAATGACAACATGATCCAACACTTATTTCTTTAGAATAGTACTTAATCTTATTCCTTCAATTTTTCCTTACAGTTGTGAATACAATAATTATTTCAATAAACTAGTTATTAATGAAGGAAGCGTTATTAATGAAATATGAGGTATACATCTCTGGGTATCAATTTCAATAACATGATTTCATTTCTATTGATAAGAAAAACACAAATTCAATGTTGGATTTTGAAAACCCAACCCTATACTTCTCAAAAATTAAACTTACTTCTTCCTATTTGTAAGAATAAATTCTTACAAATTGTTTACATAAGAAAATGTGTCATGTCCCCATTTTTGGATTCCCCTATTCAGTAGTGGAAATGACTTCCATGGCTCGTTGTTGAATAAAAATGGAGTAAAAAAGGGTTATTTAATGTCACTTATTTAGGATATGTTATGTATTTAAATTGATATTAAATATCTAAAGTAAATTTAGATGAATAAGTTACCTAACCATTATCAAACGTGACTTCTCATATTAAAGTGAAAGTAAAAGGGGAATACAAGTCATATTTGATTTAATCAAAAGGGGAAGGTTCTAGAAGTCATATTTTATTTAGTCAAAAAGGGGAAAGTTCATGCAGATGAGAAAGAAATATAAAGGCGGGGTGACACTTCACTTTGCATCATGTATTTGGATTAATCTCTTTGGAGTGCTCTTGTGAGCCAAGGTTTTCATTAAGGTTTCAGAAAAACCATTCCACTTTTGGTTTGGTTTCAGTGGTGCAATATCCACACCAGATAGACAAGGAGTAGGATCCATACAGGGTCTTCATTGGAGCTTTAATTTAGTTTTATTTTAGTTTGGAGGTATATCGGCTTGCGCTAGATATTTGCAAAACTTTTAAGAGGAGGCAGTATTCATATTTTGCAGGTACTAGGAGTGTTTCACGGAAACCATGATAGGGGAATTCACCCTAGATTGAGTAAAGGGGGTCCTTCGAGGACCCACATGTTGTCCATCCTCATCCCGCAAGGACCTCTACAATCTAATGTTCGAGAGCTACTTAGGTACGAGAGGTTGGAAGGAAATATAAGAAAATTGATAAGTACTAGTCCAGATTTTCAATGAGATCATATGCTTCTAAATGTTGTTTCTAAAATGGAATATATATAAATTCAATGGAGTGCATCCTTTCATAATATGCCAAAACTAATGAAAAGTAACCAAAAGTGAAACTTCCATAAGTAAAATGCAAGATTTTTTTTTTTTTTTGTATTTTCGATATATTATGAAAAGAAAATGAAAGGACTGAATAAAAAACTCACAAGTAGACCCTACTAAAGAAAAATAAGACAATCCAAGCAGGATTCAAAGAATAAACTACCCAGACTAGTGTGCAAGGACACCAAAATGAGAATAATGACATGAAATGTGTTATCCCAAAGAATTCATCAATAAAACATATTCCTATTACTTTGTAGGAACGTAATAGTCATAAAAGGGACCCAAGAAGTGTCAACCACCAGCAAAAATCACCCAAAAAAAAACAAATTCAACCAAGAAGACTTAAGAGATGATGTATGAAACTTTCCAGGGAACAAAGACATATATACACTCCCTAAAGGAAGACAAATCGGGTATGTACGCATCTGTCAAGGGAAAACACACATATATTAAACAAGACACTGCGAGGGGAAAGTTTAATCCAAGAAACTCATATGAAAGGATAAATACATGCTATCAAGAAATAGGCGACACATAAACTTAGGAAAATAGAGAGAAAATCAAGGATAAAAACAATCAATACCCCAAAAAAGGAGATATGTCGAGTGGATTCACCAATTCTGTTACAAGGAAAATATCTCTATGGATAGGGGAAAACCACAACAGATGGAATGTCAACCATAAATCGATTCTAATATAAAGTATTATATATAAATGAAATGCTAAAAGTACAAGGCTAGAATCCTACGTCGTCTGGACATTCAAAGAATACCGCCGTTGAGCACATGACCCAAAGCTTTATACTTGCAACGTGTCCTCAAAAACCAAGATACTCAACCATGTGGTGATGATATATAATGTCAACATATAAATTAGCATAATCCCTTAACATACATGACAAATACACCCATGGAATGCAATTGAATTATTTGCAAGATATCAATTGGATGTAAAAAGAGTACTTCCATTAATATAATCAACATAATCACATAGGTGACAAACTTATGTAATGACACATATCGGAACCAAGAAAATAAGTACCTCGAGTTGGGCCTCCACCACTTCAATCCTTTGCAAATACAAGCTCACATGTAGGATTCAATGAGGTTCTTCATCAAAAAATAGGAAGAGCTCGGGGGTTGAACACAAGACATTCCTACTTTCAAGGACAAAGTGATGGAGACTCATTATGAAGTGAAATTTAATTAGAGTGTGCTTTCTCTCAATGTTGAATTTTCCATTTTCGAAGGCTTGGATATGGCTCAATGTATACCCTCCAAATGGAATTGAAGGGTCCATTCGTAGTGTTTCCTGTATATGTAAGGTCAAGGATCATGGATCATGTGACATGGCATGGAAACCGACAATTTTTAATTTTTGAGCACCAATAATGATGTACGCGGGGTGTAGTGGAGAAACCTATGAATAACCTAGTGGTCTTACTCATAGGGTGCTTATGTGTACAAAAAAATGTATTTTAAGCTCTGGAGTGGGGGGAAATGAGGGCTGGAGAGGAAATGCAAGGCCATTAGAGCACAATTCATGGAGTATGGTAAAGTTTTCTATAACAATAGTATTAATCCCTATAACAACAATTAAGCTATCCCAAAAGTCTAGAAAAAAACATAATAGGCTAACACAATTATCCTCCTCGGTCATTTTAGTATCCACAGAAGATAACTAGCTTAAAATGGTATTAAAATAATTTAAATGGCTAGTCATTGAAATTCCCTCACTCATCCTCGGAATATACAGTTACTTTATGAGAAACCTATTATTTACTAG
The DNA here is from genome assembly GCA_009831015.1 of Picea engelmannii. NCBI lineage: Eukaryota > Viridiplantae > Streptophyta > Pinopsida > Pinales > Pinaceae > Picea > Picea engelmannii. The sequence continues at coordinate 19,830 of WSFP011410102.1, forward strand.
AGGTTTCGACTAGTACACGATTCCAAATTTGTCCCATAGTTTTTTGATTGAATCTTCGCCTTAGACATTTAGTAGTACCAAATCTGCAAGACAAAGTCGAATCGTACTCATTTCCTTTGGATGGTAGATGAAGTCACAAAGTGATATAGGGGACATGCTATTTTTTTATGTTTTAATTTGATAGACTATTGTCGTTGTTGGAAAAATACTATCACAATACTACCACGTTCTCATTCCCAACAAAATATTTCATAATCCAAAAATTGTATCGAGGTGGTACTCTTATATTTCAAAACTAGTTAATTCAAAAAAAATCTTTCTGAGATCTAAAATTCCAAAAGACATACTATTTGTTTATTTTTTAATTTGATACACTATTGTAGTTGTTGGAAAAAGACTATCAGATTTTCATGCCCAACAAAATAGTTCATAATCCAAAAACTATATCGAGCTGCAACTCTTATATTTCAAAACGAGTTAATTAAAAAAGAATGGTTTTCAGATCTACTTAAATTCAAATTGAAGTACCAATAGTAAGCCTTTATTTTCTTTATTATAATATATACCATAATAAACTTGAATAATCTTATCAATAAACTAAATAAATTTCTCACTTCCCAATTATCTCAACCACTTTCTTCATTTAAAAGAAAATTCAATGCATGGAAGCTTTGTATATTTTTAGTAATGTTTTAATGATATTAATTTATTTTTTTATCATATTTCAAATGTTTTTAGGATAAAAAAATTCAACAAACAAATTTACTCTAAATTTGTTTTTATATTTAATTTTATAATCAATAAATGTGTTATTATATTTAAACTAATAATCAAAAGTTGAATAAATTTACTATATCAACCATTTAAAAATGTTCTTGCGGTATTTACATTCAATTTGATAATGCATCATATACTCTAACGAGAGAGACAACTAAACCTTGTATCTCAACTTAAAACTCCTAATTAAAGTGAAGTGGATCTAAATATGTTAATCCTTTTGCTAAACTAGTTCAATTCATGGAAGCTATTATGGATAGTGAGTACCTTCTTTTCACAACATGCATAAGCACAAGAAAATTAACATTTTTTATAAATATGGTAATCCTTTTGCAAAACTAGTTCATGGACGTAGTATGGATAGTTTGTACCTTCTTTTCACTGCATGCACAATCAAACTAAAGCTTTTACAGTTCAACCAGTTTTGTTTAGAGCAACTTCATTGAATATTTTTGGAAAGTGCCATGTCAGTGAAGGATTTATGCAGACCTATGTATGGACTAGATAATCATTCAATTAGAATAGAATAATAATATACTAAATATTAAATGATTAAATCACAATATCATAGAAAGAAGAAATAATTATTATTCAAGTAATTGCATAAAAAGGTTGTGTTCAACTTTGACTAACTTTAATCTTTATAAAAATACATAACCTCATTTTAGAAAACTACTCATGCATTTTGCATGCATTATTTAGTCAAACAATCTATATGTAATGTTTCCCAAAATTTTCAACTAAAAAAAATTCAAATAAGGTCACTGTAATTTATCCTTGGTTTAAAAGAGGAAAAACCTTCTAACTAACATAAGCTTCATGACAAAAAGGTTACACTACTTAAGGCTTATGTTCACGTGGCCTTTCATTCTAGTGGAGGAAAAACCTTCTAACAAACATAAGCTTCGTGACAAAAAGGTTACACTACTTAAGGCTTATGTTCACGTGGCCTTTCATTCTAGTGTACAAGGTTCTTGTAACCTATATGTCTTATTTCCTATTTGCGCAATCCCATAGTGTAATACACATTACCCTTACCACTCTTGATCATTTGTTATTATTGTTATAATTTTTTATATGGTATTAAAACTTGGGAAATTGTAACTAGCGCAAGGATCACTATTATTGTTCAAATGACCACATGATAATTAACATAGTCCAAACGTTTACTAGGCCATGGTTAAGAGTTAATACATAAACAGAAGAAAAAGGATGTGTGTTCTCAACCCTAACCAGTATGTACTTGTTATTATCCATAACTATGGAATAAATAAGGTGGAAGGGGGCGCACTATCGGGATTTAATGACCATACCTACAACATTTAATAAGTAACCTATGGCGTACTCCTTTGGCTAGTGCTTGTCCTTTGTGCCCACTGCACTCTCGCCACCTAACATAGATTACATGAAATCATCACATATCTTACCCATTTCCATTACCAGGCTTGTTAGAGGTTTTACCATTGTTTGGTTCATTTAATTCTTGTCCCTATGTTTATGCAAAACATTGTCAAACGCCCTCTGTTACTCCTCGGCCTGGTGTAGTGACCAACCATCGTGAAGCTATAACTCGTACTGGTGAAAGGAGCATCTAGAGAACACTGGTTGGAACCCTTCCAAGGTAAGCATTCTTTGACATTGGTTATTCATTCTCTGTCCCATGTGGTTACACCGTCTGGTATTGATATGTAGGATCTTCCTGTGTCCTCCCAGGATTTGATTCTTTTGTATGAATTTTGATAAATTTTGAAGCAAGAAATGTAGAGAGAAAAGAATAGAACAAAAAATAGTATATTAGAATATATGAAGAAAAGTACAATGAGAAGAGTTAATGAAGAAGATGCTATGAAAAGGGAAATAGTTGAGCTAAATAGGCTCAAGAAAATCAAGAATAGAAAGTAAAGATGGCCAGGACAGATGGCAGTGTAAGGTCATCCTGTTGAGGTTATATTATATTTAACACTCCCTCTTAAACTCAACAGTTACAAATATCAGCATTGATTATACCTAAGTGTTGTCTCTGAAAATCAAAAACTGATTTTCTTAGTGGCTCTGTAAAGATATCAACAAGCTGATCTCGAGAACCACAAAATTCTAGTACAATATCACCATTATTGACTAGCTTGCGTATCAAATGAAAACGAGTGTCAATGTGTTTTCTTTTCTTATGAAACACATGATTTTTGGATAGAGCAATTGCTGAAGTATTGTCACAGAAAATAGGAGTTGGATCCTTTTCTGTATGTGACATGTCTTTCAATATTCTTCTCAGCCACACAACTTGAAAGGAAGTTGAGGTAGCAGCGACATACTCTGATTCTGCAGAAGATATTGAAACAATTGGCTACTTCTTTGATGCCCATGAGATTAGGTTCGAGCCCAGGTGAAAAACATGTCCAGATGTGCTTTTCCTGTCATCTAGGTTGCCTGCAAAATCACTGTCTTTGTAACCAGAAAGTTGATTACTATCAGATTTAGTGTACCATAACCCAAAATTGAGAGTTCCTGCAACATATCTCAGAATTCGTTTCTCCATTTTCCAATGAGAATCTTTGGGGGATTCCATGAATCTCGAAACAAGGGTGGTTGCATACATAATGTCAGGCCTAGTTGATGTAAGATACAACAAACTACCGACTAAAATTTTGTATAGGGTAGAGTCCACTGTAGGACCTTCATCATTCTTGCTCAATTTTGTGCCTAGGGGTATAGGGGTTTCTGTTGGATTGCATCCTTCCATGTGAAATATTTTGATGATGTCTGTTGCATACTTTTGCTGACAGAAAAAAATGCCTTTGGTTGATTGTCTTACCTCAATCCCTAAAAAATATTTCATTATGCCAAGATTTGTCATCTCAAACTCAGATTGCATGGCATGTTTAAAATATGTTAACTCAAGATTTCTTGTATAGATCATGTCATCAACATATAAACATACAATCAAAATTTTACCATGTTGATTTGTTTTGGTGTAAAGAGTTGGCTCATTTTGGCTTCTCTTGAAACCACTTTTGATGAGATAAGTGTCAATTTTGTTGTACCAAGCTCTTGGAGCTTGCTTTAAGCCATACAAGGCTTTCTTCAAATGATATACTTTGGCTGGCTACTCTTGGACTTCAAATCCAGGTGGTTGATCGACATAAACTGCTTCTTCTAAGAAACCATTCAGGAATGCTGACTTGACATCCATCTGGTATACTTGCCATTTGTGTTGGGTTGCTATGGCCACTAGAGTCCTTACAGTGTCTAATCTTGCTACTCGAGCAAAAGTTTCATCATAATGAGTACCAAGTTGTTTTGAGAATCCTTTGGCAACAAGCCTTGCCTTTTGTTTTTCTATCTTCCCTTTTTCATTGAGTTTAGTTGCGTAAACCCACTTGACACCAATACTCTTCTTGTGACTTGGCAAATCAACAAGATCCCATGTCTTGTTCTTCTCAATGGAGTCAATTTCTTGGTTCATGTATTGAACCCAATGTGGCTCCTTAGTTTCTTCCTTAAAAGATGTAGGTTGACATGACATTAAAGCAAAAAGGTTGTGTTGTTCAAAGTCATCCAACTGCTGATGGATTTCTCTAAAACTTCGAGTTCTCTAATTTTGTCGTTCAGAGAATGATTCTCTGCTGGAAGTTGAGTTATCTTGAGAATTTTCAGGTTGTCTTTGTACCTGCAATCTTGAAAGAATAGTTTGAGGTACTTGTTGTCCTAAATTTTCTACGTTTTCAGAACTTGGAAACAATGAATTTTGACTGTCCATTTGTTGATTTTCTGAATCATTCCAGAATTGATTTTCCAGAAATTTTACATCTCTACTAAGAATTATTTTCTTGGAGATTGGATTGTAAAGCCTGTAAGCTTTAGATGTTTCACTATATCCAGTGAAAATACATTTCTCACTTTTGTCATCCAATTTCTTCCTTAATTCATAAGGTATGTGAGCGTATTCTATGCATCCAAATGTCCTTAGATGTGCAACATTTAGCTTTGTCCCACTTCATTATTCTTGGGGAACTTTCATCTTTAGACTTGTGGTTGGAGATCTATTCAAGAGATAAATTGAGCATGCTACTGCTTCAACCCAAAAAATATTTGACAGATTTTTCTCTTTGAGAAGTGTTCTTGCCATATTCATTATTGTCTGATTTTTCCTTTCA
>ML860512.1:14774-30636 GCA_009831015.1 Picea engelmannii
AAAATGTAAAAGCAAAGAATGTTCTATTGGTTGAAGACTTGAATCATAATCTACTCAGTGTTAGTAAAATGTGTGATCAAGGATACACTCTTACGTTTGATTCCCGAAAATGTAAAGTCAGAGAAAATAACTCAGGAAGATTGATTGCAACTGCAACAAGAAGAATAAACAATATATACATCCTAGACATGAAGAAGAGAGAGAATAAAGGAGCCACACAAAAGGATTCTAAGGAAGAAAAAGTCCCAAAGACCAAAAATAAAGATGAAGTATTATTGAGTGCCACATGTTCAAGGGGAGCAGCCCCAAAGAAGAGAGTTACATTTTTCCATTAAACTTAGGGGGAGAAGCCATACCCTTTTCCATTGATGTCAAGGGGGGAGAGAAATTGGGATAATGATGATAGGGGGAGCATGTGTGTTGCCATCAATGACAAAGGGGGAGATTGTTGGAAGATTGGTTGTTGTCATTGATGTCAACCCTAGTCATGGGTTTTGGACCGCAAGATTGATGAAGGTATTTGGACATGAAGGAAAATGCACATGCAGATACAACACCCATGGATGGATAGTATACATCATGTTGTTTCCAGTGGTATGTGGAACGTCACATGGATTTTCATGGTTGAGGAGAAATGAATTTTTGAAGATGACAAAGTGAATTGAAGAAGGAAGTACATGTAGGCCCTGAAGATAATTAAAGAAAATAATTACAAAATGTATGATGGAATAGAAGTTGAACTTTGAGGGGTACAACAGGCCCTTCAGTCCAGTCACGCATTGTCCATTGCGCCCCTGTCGTCGGGAGAACCAGAGTTGGGATATGAACCAACCCAACTATGCAGATTAGCTGATGTGACCGAAGCTCGCCTTCGTCGCGCACGGAAAGAAACATAAAAATCCACCCAGGCCTTGAAGCAAGTGCAAGAAGTAGTCGTAGAACAACGCCGAGTTGCAGAGCAGGAGAAGGTTTCTCTCCAGACAAAGTTTGATGAGGAGAAAGACTGATTCCCCAAGAAAAAGAACAGTTTCTCGCAGAACAACTCAAAGTGAAAGAAGTAGTCAACATATCACTTCGCTCTATGATAGGTTTAGAGCCAAAGGTAGAAGACTGAGTCGAACATCAAGTAGAGAATCTCGCAAAAGCTATCCAGTAGCTACAACAAAGAATAGTAGACTTAGAACTTCGAACAGTACCCGACACTCCGCAGGAGGTGAGGGATCAAAGAGAAACAATTGCCTGAAGCACAATTGAGAGAATAAAGGACCTCACTATGGAATGTAAACAACTAAGTGATCATTGTGCCCATACTTATGAGAAACTCACTGAGAATCTAGAATTGAAGGCACTGGAGTCACAACTCCAGGAGGTGAAGCAGCAAGCAGAGACAATACAGGCGCAATTGAAGCCCCTGTCAGCTATTAAAAGGATGAAGCAATCCCAAGATCAGCGCACTGCTCAATAGTAGGTCCACACCATTCAGAGAAGAGTCATGGAAGTGACTTAGAGGATCCAACCTATACAGGATGAAGCTTTCCAAATTTTCTCAAAGATCAAAGGCCGAGGAGAAGAATTGGAGCAAGTTGTCACTGCAGTTGAACAACGCCTAGAGGGACCTGTCAATGAAGCAGTCATCCAAGATTTCATTGAGTAGGAGGCCATGACACATCAACAAGTCGAAGCAGCTCAATCCAAGCTCGAGGATTTTGAGGCAGAATTACCTAGATCAGAGTGACTCGGGACGAATCACAAGTGAGCGTTGAGGGCATGTTGGCCCTTGACCAAGTTTTGAGGATCCTTGGTCATGTTTGACGTATTTTTGGGACTTCGAAAGGTTGTCGAAGGTGGAGTACAAGACGAAGTGGAGATCGCAGGATATCAACCCCTCTTTAGGTATTTTTGGGTTTTGGGGTTATGTAACGGGTATGGGGATGTCGGCCCATGGGTTTACCCATGCTTAGGCCTATTTTGTAATATATAAATAGAAATTTAGGTGATGTAAGTTACGACCGATGGCTGAATGCTAGTACTGGCTATGTGCAAGAAGGCATGATTAAGACTTACAGAGCTAAGTGCAAGTAATCTTTAGTGCTTTGTGCGTAGACTGTGTAAGGATATGTACCTAGATCTACTTGGGGAAGGAGGATCTGCCGAAGTGCACGCAGATCTCCTGTCTTATGCGGAGTAGGGTTCTGATGCTTTGGGCCTGTAAGAAGCTTAACAGAAGATAATAAAGAGAAGAATATTTGGTGGACATATCCCAAGGGTGGGGGTGAACCACATATATCTTGTGTTATGGTTGCTTTGTGCAATGTATTGATGTGTTTATGTGTTTACTTGTTTAGATGCTTTGATATAGATGAATGATAGATATATATGTTGATGCTACATGCTTAATAATATGGATGAATGCTAGATTTGACCTATGTGGATGTGCTTAGTTCTTGAACATACTAGATCTGGTTGAATACTACGATGCTCTGTAATTAGGGTTTTTTTTGTGAAGTAGATGTTCGTTTAATACTGATGAACAGTGATAACTAAGTGCTATGTTAAGGCATTACAATCATAGATATGTGTCCTAGCGAAGGTTGCAGACATCTGATTTCTGCAACCACCCCTGCTTCTACCTTGGGTGAGACTTCATTTGCTTCACAGGTGTTGTCGAAAGGGCCGGTAGTTAGGGTTTTGTTGGTGTGCTCTTGAGCGTTGAACCCTGGGTCTGCCCCTATGGAAAAAAAAATATTTTTGGTGATGATATATCTCTTAGTGTTGTAGGGTCTGGAATAGTTCAAGTAGATAATGGTCATTGCAATCATGTATTATCTGTTCCAAGTCTTTCATTCAACCTTCTATTAGTATATCAAACCACTCATTCAAGTGAAGGTAAAAATGTAGATTTTTCACCTCACCAAGTTGTAATCAAGGATCTAAAATATCCTCAACATGTTCTTACAACTAGATTTGTTGATGATATTACCAAATTATACAAGTTTAAGAACTTTGGATCATCATCTCTTCCATCAGTTTTTGTTGCTCATAGTGATGACTTGAGAAAAATTTGGCATGAGTGGATTTGTCATCTAAACTATCACTCATTGCAATAATTATGTAATCAACAGATGGTAATTGGTATTCCCCTTGTTTCTTAGAGAGATGTTGTTTGTGTCTGTTGTGTTCTCGACAAACATCATCGGGACAATTTTGAAAAGCGTACCTCTTGGCACACCTCGACCCCTTTGCAGCTTTTTCACAATGACTTGTGTGGTCCACTTTCTTCTCCTTTTTTGGGGAGTGCAAGTATTTCTTAACTTTCATTGATGACTTTTCTAGATGCACTTGAGTTTACTTCTTAAAACTTAAAAGAGAAGTTTTTGACAAGTTCTTGGCCTACAATGCCCTTGTAGAAAAGAAATATTGACATCAACTTCAAAGGTTAAGAACAAATAATGGAGGCAAATATGTGAACAATTAATTTACAAGTTACTGCACTACACAAGGCATCCAACTGCAACACATTATTCCATATACACCACAAAAATGGTGTTGTTGAGATAAATAACCGCACATTAAAATAAATCACTAATTGTATGATCCAATCTAGGGGATTAAGTCTAAAGTATTGGGCAGAAGCCATTAACTGTGCAGATCACATAGTAAATCGCACTCCCACAAAGGATCTTAAACATATAAAATCATAAGAATCATGGAACAAAATTAATCCATATGTAAGTCACTTCCATGTATTTGGCAGTGTAGCATGGGCTCACATTCCTGATGAGAAAAGGAAAGAATTGCAGCCTAAAAGTGATAAGTGTATATTTGTTGGTTATTATGAAGATGTCAAAGGTTACATACTTATTCAACCACATTGTAATGAAATTATTATTAGAAGCGATGTTAAATTTGATGAAAAACTCTTGGTCTATGAGCCTAATTCGGTGTTTGTTTCTTCTTCGGACTACGAGCCATCTTTGGAATTTGTGCCTTCTTCTATTCCTATTCTAGTTTCTTGTTCTTCAGATGATGATAGTGAGGATGAAAATCCACCTCCATCTTCTAACCTTCCTCCATATGCGTCCATTGAACATGAACTTACACCAAAACCATTGCTTCCTAGATGGGTTCATTCAACACAAGAAGTTGTTGGTGATCTTGCCAGTGATCCTTCATATCATCTGTTAGCGCTCAAAATGTACTAGTAAATTATTTCCAAATCACATGATAAGAGGAGAATTAGGTAGAAGATTTATTTTTAGGTTTGAAAGTCATGAAGTCTTCGAGAAAGGCTTATAATCATATCAATTCAATAGAATGAGGATTTCACCTCATAAAATAGACCAAAAGTAAATTTTAGCTTTCGACGACTAAATGGTAGTTTTACAGTATTGTGAGCTGCCGAAAGCCCTTTCAAGGGAAAATGAGTTGTCGAAAGTGTAGAAGAGTCTATTTTTACTGTGTTGAGTCATCATTTTCAAATGATGATTATGAGCGGATGGAGAATAATTTTGAGAAACAGGTAGAGGATTTTGTTACTAACAACTCAAAGAACAATAACCTCTCTCAATTTTCCTACAAGTGTCATAGATTGGGATAATAGAATTCATCTCTAAGCCCTAATTTTTGGATCTCAGAATTTCCCTGTTTGACACATGTTTTTGAAATGAATATCCTGGGAAAATGAAAATGAATATCCAAGAACTGAGAGAGTTTTTTGCTCACAACAAACCAATATTCAAAAATCTCTCTCAGTTTTCCAAAATATGTTTTTATTTGAGAGATATAGGTGAATATTTGAGAGGAATATTTCCAGAATTTTCAGTAACTTATCAGGGTTCACAAAGGTACTATTAGCTGTCGAATCCTTGGACTTTCGACAACTTATCCTACTCTATTTCAGACACGTAAGTTGTCGAAAGCGCAGGGACTGGCAAATCGAGCTTCTTTTTGCACATATCTCCATTTTTTTTTTCCAAATGGCACAAAGGGGGTTTCTATTCCAAGATAATAATTAAAGGCATCCAAATCACCTTTCTGTTCCAGTTTTTGAGGCATCGGGGAGGAGGAAAAACCCAAATATGCTGCCTATTTTTGGCTAAAACTGTCTTTTTGACCAAGTGGCATTTCAACTTGATACATCATCTTATGAAGACCTGTTGGAGCTATTGAAGTTTGCAGAAGATGACTTGATAAGGGTTTACCCTCATTTTAGGATTAGATTATATATATCATATTACTTGATTTTGCTCTATTAAAGGGATGTAAGATCCAATTTTATAGGATCCTGAACTAATTTGTAAAGGCTATAAATCCTGTGATTCTGTAGATGATAGTGGGTTCGACTTTGGAGACTAGACTATATACTTTTGTATTCCTTAGACTTTTTGAATATATATCAGAACATAAGCTTCTTTTTCCATCTTTGTTCAGACTTTCATATTCTCTCTTATCTATACTTGTATTGGAATATAATGTTAATCTATTTATGTTTATTTGATGTATGATAACTATCAACTTGTCATTATATCCATAAATTATAATCTGCAAGTATTTCACTTATTTTATCTAGCCATTCATATATGCCTTGTGTATATGTTTCTGCTAGTATAATAGGTATTCTCCATACATTCATCTTCTATTAAACTTTCCGAACATATGTGGTTGAAAGCCTTGTCTATTTGAATATGTTCATACATGTCTAGAGTGTGTGAGGTTTGAGTGAGTTCTCCATCTTGATCCATTTGATTAAACCATTGCAAGATTAGTTAAGTTACCAGGCATCTCTGAGGTACAACCTAGGAGAGTTTCCTGGAGTGATAACAAATTGGCATCATTGCCGGAGAGAGGAGATTGAAGCTCAGCTTCCTTGGGAGATGACATAGATCAATTTTTGATGATAGACAAAGCCTGGACATCTTCTTGGTTGTAATTATCTATTTGGAGACTCCATGAAGGACGAATTCAATGGCGACTCCATTGTTCAGAAATTTGTTGGTGACTTCACCGGTATGAAATGAACAAGAGGTATGCATTTTGCAATTTCTCAATCATTTATGGTTACCCTCATCCAATACCTAGTAGAGATGATGGGAACGTAGTATTCCCAGATTTCGAGGAGAAGAATGGGAAGTGCCCGCTGAACACTTGTTGGATTTTCATGATTTTATTCATCGGCTTGGAATTGTACACGAGGACGTTCAAATTAAGCTTTTCATATGTTTATGTTTATCTGATGTATGATAACTGTCAACTTGTCATTACATCCATAAATTATAATCTGCAAGTATTTCACTTATTTTATCTAGCCATTCATATATGCCTTGTGTATATGTTTCTACTAGTATAATAGGTATTCTCCATACATTCATCTTCTATTAAACTTTATGAACATCTGTGGTTGAAAGCCTTGTCTATCAGAATATGTTTGTACATGTATAGAGTGTGTGAGGTTTGAATGAGTTCTCCATCTTGATCCATTTGATTCAACCATTGCAAGATTAGTTAAGTTACCAGGCATCTCTAAGATACAACCTAGGAGAGTTTCCTGGAGTGATAAAATCATCTTCGGACATGTTCACAATTCCAACGAACCACTTCTCTTTTGGCTCAAGTTTCAAAGGCTAATGATTCAAAGACATTTGCAGAAGCTTCAGGTCATCCAGATTGAGATATAACAATGAATGATGAGTATCATTCTTTGATGGCGAGACTTGGGATCTTGTACCTCTTTTGAAAGGAAGAAAACTTGTGAGATGTAAATGGGTCTACATAACTAAGTATGCATCATATAGAAGTGTTGAAAGACACAAGGCTCGATTAGTTTCCAAAGGATTTCCCAAGTTGAAGAAATTTACTATAATGAAACCTTCTCCCCTGTAGCCAAAATGAATTTCATCTGCTTTATTATATCCCTTGCAACTTCACATAAATGGGAGGTCCATCAGATGGATTCCAAATCCACCTTCTTGCATGGGGATTTGCAAGGATAAATCGGCATGTAACAAACTCATGGATATGTCCAAAATGACTCTAGCCTTGTTTGTCTCCTTAAGAAATATCTTTATGGTCTTAAGCAAGCTCCATCAGCTTGGTATGCCAAAATGGACAACTTTCTTCTTGACACTGGATTTTCTTGATGTCATTTTGATCCTAATTTTTATACCAAGAAAGTAGGAAGCCATCTCACAATCCTTGTTCTTTATTTTGATGACCTTATCGTCACTGATAGTGAACCAAAAATTTTAAAGCATGTGAAAACCAACCTTAAGAGGAAATTTGAAATGACCAACTTAGGATATTTGCACAATTTCCTTGGCCTCCAAGTTTTGCAAACCAAGGAAGAAATTTTTCTTTCCTAGTCTAAATATGCTTGTGACCTTCTTCGTCTCTTTCACATGGAAGATTCAAAACCAACCACTTATCCCTTGCATTCTAGAGTCAAACTTCCTAACAAATGTACTTTTCTCGAAGTTGATGCCACCTTGTATTGTCAGTTAGTTGGTAGACTCTTATACTTGACTCATACCCATCCTAATATTTTCTTTGATGTTGGAATTGTTTCCCGATATATGCAAACACCCCATGAAATCCATTGGAAAGCAACTAAAAGGATACTTCAATATGTTCGGGGTATAATTCAATTCGGGATACATTATAGTTAAAGGGGGGCTCCCTTATTGGTTGGTTTCACTAATTTCTATTGGGTCGGAGACCCTGATGATCGAAATTCTACTACAGGTTATTTTTTTAGCCTTGGTTCAGGACCTCTCACTTGGGCCTATAAGAAACAATGGGATATTTCTCTTTATTTATTAAAGCAAAGTATGGGGAAGCAGTTAATGCAAGTTGGAAATTCTTTTGGCTTCAACAAATCCTTTCAAAGTTTGGAGTATAGTAGCAACATCTGAAAACCCTCTGGTGTGACAATCAAAGTGCTATCAAACTCACCAAAGACCTATTTCAACATTAGCGCAACAAACACATCGAGCTACACATGCACTTCATCAGAAAGCTCATTCGTGATCAAGTTATTAAAGTGTTATTTTTCCCTACAAAAGATCAAGTTGCAGACATTTTCACAAAGTCTCTTACAGAAGCGAAGCTCTCCAAACTTCTATCTATGTTAGGAGTTCAAAAAGCTATCATTAATGTGGGACAAGATCTAATGCCTCCTTCCTTCTTTTATTATGTCATCTTTGTAAATCCTTCAATCCTATCCCAAGTTGTTCTTAAGGGGGGATGTTAGGATATTTATACACTTAGGAGTTAGTAGAGGTCAACTTGGTCTAATGTGTTGCTAGGAAAAAGTGTGTTTCTTTAGTATGCATTTGTAGTTAGGAAATCTAATAGTCACAATAGTTCTCGACATAGAGTGATCTGACGGATCATGTTCTCCTCGGTCTTAATGGCTACATTGATTTGTGGCTTAACACTTGATTGTTCCACGATCTCTCTTTAAAGAGAATGGAAGGTAATTTGTCAATGATCGGTTGTGAGAAACTCTCTTGTAAATATCTCTCTAATATTTTTCTTTTTCATTAATAAATTGATCCAAGTGGCCACGTTGGTTGGGGTGGTGGATGTTCCCCATAGGGGCTTTACCACGTGAAAAACAATTTGTGTGTATCTTTGATCTGGTTGTCTGAGTGATTACTGAAGGTGTCCATCCCCTATTGGAATACATTTCTTTTCAAACATATGAATTTGTGGTGGTTCCTTTTTGGCTTACAAACACACCAGCCACCTTTATGTGTTTGATGAAAAACATTCTCTGCAATTATTTGGATAAGTTCATCCTGGTGTTCATTGATGATATCTTGGTATATTCCAAAATTAAGGAAGAGCATGGAGAGAATCTTAGGTTGGTGCTACATGAGCTAAAAAACAACCAACTATACGCTAAGTATAGCAAGTGTGACTTCTTTCAAAAATAGATCCAATATTTGGGTCACATAAATTCTAAAGAAGGAGTGGTTGTTGATGTCGAAAATATTAAGGAAATCATGGATTGGCCAGCCCCTCAGAATGTATCTAAGGTAAGATCATTTATGGGATTAGTTGGATACTACAAAAGGTTTATTAAGGGATTTTCCAATATTGTTCATCCCATCACCTCATTTAAAATAAAATGGGTGAGGTTTGTATGGTCAACAAAGTGTGAGACCAGCTTCCAGTAGTTGAAACTCTTCTTAACCAATTCCCATGTCCTAGAAATCACAGACCCTAAAGAATATTTCCTAGTCTGTATTGATGCTTGCAAGGAAGGACTTGGTTAAGTTCTCATGCAAGAGGCACATTTGATTTTCTATGAATTGAGGAAACTAAATGAGCATGAGAAATGATATGTTACTCATGACTTGGAGCTTCCAGCTATTGTGCACGCTTTAAAAAATTGGAGGCATTACCTGCTTAGAAGAATATTTGTCTTGATGAAGGATCACTATGGACTAAAGTACCTATTTGACTAGCCATGATTGAATTCTAGATAGGCTAGGTGGATGGAACTAATCATTCAATTCGATTTCGAAATCAAGAATATAAAAGGAAAGGGAAATCAAGTGGTGGATGCACTCAATCAAAGTGTACAGACATTGTACTTAACAACAACAAGCATGTGTGAAAATAACATAAAAAAAAAATCATAACTCTATTGCAAAGTGATGAAAATTTTAATTTGGTGAAAGAAATCATGTAGAAAGAACCAAAAAGGAAAAGGCATGATGGATACCATCTCACAACAAATGGGTTGTTGATGCACAACAATAAGTTGTACATACCTGATTCAGTAGAGCTAAAAAACCTCATAATGGATGAGTTTCATAGGAGACCTTATGTGCGTCATCCTAGTTACCAAAAAATGATAACAATAGTAAGACAATTGTATTATTGGATAAGAATGAAAAAGGATGTTTCATAGTACATTGCTAAGTTCCTAGAGTGCCAACAAGTCAAATTTGAGCACAAGCACCTAGCAGGATTTTTGCAACCAGTGCAAATTCCATAATGGAAGTGGGAGATTATCTCCATGGACCTTATCATAGGGTTGCCAAGAAGAGCTAGGTATCACAATACATTCATGGTAGTGGTGGATACACTGAGAAAGGAAGCTCATTTTATCTCAATCAAGTCCACTTTTAAAGCTATAGATGTGATTGATGTGTTTATAAAGAAAATTTTTAGATTGCATGGTATGCCCAAGACCATTATCTTAGATCAAGATGCGGAATTCACTTTGAAATTCTGGAAAATCATATTTGCAAGATTTGGAACGTAATCAACATTCAACATGGCATACCATCCCCAAACAGATGGACCGACCAAAAGGGTAAATAGAGTGTTGGAAGATATGTTAAGGATGCATGTTATGCATCGGCCCAAGCAGTGGGAAGAATATCTACCCTTTGTAGAATTTGCCTACAATAATGGATATCAAGAGTCACTAAAGATGGGCCCATTTGAGTCTCTGTATGGAAGGAAGTGTAGATTCCTATTAGTTGGGACAATCCGATAGACATGATCACACTTGGACCAGACCTATTGAAAGAGATGGAATGGGAAGTGGTCAAAATTAAGAAAAACCTGAAAGTGGCCCAGGATAGACATAAAATCTATGTAGATAGGAAAAGAACTCACAAAGAGTTCAAGATGGGAGATCATTTTTATATTAGGGTGAATCCCAAGAATATCTCCCTAAGAATGGGAACTTGTGCCAGGATAACACCCCACTATTTTGGACCATTTGAAGTTCTGAAAATAGTGGGACTGGTGGCATACTGACTTACTTTTCCACCTATTGTTAAATCTCACAATGTGTTCCATGTATCTTTACTTAATAAGTATATTAATGATTCTAATCATGTCATTGATTGAATTGTGATACATGTGGAACTAGAGGTAGAATTTTATCCCAAGCCTCAATGCATATTGGATAGGAGAGATACATTTCTCTTGAACTGAGCCATCGTGCAGATCAAAGTGAAATGGAATCACTTTGGAACATATGAGGCCACATGGGAACTGGAGGATGTTATGAGGATGGCATACCCATTTTTGTTTTTTGTATAAAATTGTGCATATGGTGCAAAACACTAAGGATGATGTTTCCTTAAGGGGGAGGGGAATGTAACACCATGTTTTCCCCCAAGTTTGTAATTATGATTAAGACTTCATAAATTGTAATTGATGAACATTGTAATTTTGTTTTATGTTTAATAAAATTACCTACCAATTGAATTAAGGGGAAATCTTGTAGTACTAGCCATGATACCACGAGTGGGAATTGGTGATGGGTAAATAGGAATTTCCTTGTCTTGCCAAGGATCCTAACCCCAACCTAAATAAATTCATATGAATAAACATGCATGAAGTACCATGTTCATAAGAAAGCTCATTAATGGAATCATACCTAGTGGTTGGGGCAATTATGGTTGCCTTCAGATATGTACATGGATGATGACTAATTCTGCTAAAGGTTTCAGCCAGGAATACCATGGAGGTGCCCTTTTGATTCAGGATATTGAAACCTAGGGTTGCTTCTAATAGAAGAAATATGAGGAACCTAAGGAAATGAATGTTCCAACTGGGGAAAGGAAGAAGCAAGGAGAACATGAGACAAAGAAAAAGAAGAAGAAGCAAAGTGGGGCTGTGATTGAGAAAGGATCTCAAGAGAGAGCACAAAATCCAAACCAGAGTAGAGAAAAAAAATGGGAAGTTTTGTGAATAGGAAGTTGGACCAGAATACTCATGGTCAACATTGGAATAGAGAATACACAGATCCATAGTGGAGCAGAGAGGGTCACGGGTTGGTGCTTGATGGAAATAAACCAACATTGGTAAGGAGATAACATTGAGGAACTGTGTAGTAGTGAAGGGACTCCCTTGCGTAGAGGAAATCTAGTTGTGAAGGCACCTGGTAAGCTCATGGAGGCCCTGGGTTTAGTGGGAAGAGGGAACTTATGTTATTTTCAATGTGGTGAAAGAGAGTAACCTTCCCGACCAAACCCTTGACTTGAAATCCAACCTGTCATATTCCCCTAGTGGTATCATGGCCTGGCATGGGGGTGGCTTGTTGTAGAGAGCATAGGTACAAGAGAGCCTATGATTGGGTGGAGAGATATTCACCCTTAGTCAATTGGCAGGTTGAAGTTTGACCTGAAAAAATTAAGTGTTTATGAATATATTTGAAAATATTTGTTAATGAATATGCATTACATTAGTTTCTTAAAGGAAGCTTTGACATGTTGAATGAATGTTAACTCTGAGTTTTTTTTTGCATAATGAGGTTCTTTTTAACATTGATTGATTGTCTTTGGTGCATGTGTATGAGAGGTTTTATGGAGGCATGTAACCCTATTTTTTCCCCAATTTGATGAATGGAAAGTTTGCAGGATGAGAAAATATTCACTACGAGAAGTCAATGGGAGGTGCCACCTATGAACTAAGGATATGAGCCAAAGATTTGAGGAGTCGGGGTTAAAACCTTGTTGACAGTGCCAAGAAGGTGAAGGGTTTGTTTGCTTTGAATCACCCTATACCCTTGTTTGAGTTCCATGTTTAAACCTCGAGAGAAACTTAATCATAGATCTGGTGCAGAGAGTTGATCCTGACCATTCGTAAAAAATCTGAGTATCAAAAGAATCCTGTCAGAAGGAGGGTTATTCGAAAAAACCCATAAACATGGCCACAGTGAACTTCCTGAAAAGATTGTTCTGAGTTGATGAGAGTCCTTGATTCACTTAGAGATCAGGTTTATACGATTTGGATTGTATATCCTATCATGATGCATTCCTCTAAGCTTGTTGGAATGTGACATTCAAAAACATCCACAAAGAGTGCGTGGAAGGAATTTTCGATAAAGAAATCCAAAAGGTAAAAGTATGAATGGACTAGAGCCATATATTTGAAAGAGGTTTGGTCGATGAGATTAGAGTCGTTGATATAACCATGGGTCCATTCTAATAGAAATCCATGTGGGAATCGTGTAACCCATTAATCGTGGAGCAGATATAAGATCCAAGAGATTCCTAACCGTTATATCTGGGGATCTAATGATTGTTGAATCTGTCAGAAAACTCCAGTTCATAAATAACTATTCATAAGAACCATGAGGGACTTAGGAAAGGAGGTATTTATTGATGGAAAAATATCGAGTTAGTGAAGGCCTTTGATCTACCGAGGAGTCCACCCAATAAGATCACAGTCTTATATTTTGTCATAGACCCCACCTGTCGAGTGATTGGAGGAGTTTGGGTGAGGCAAATAATTGTCATGTGGTTTATGGGTTCTGAGTGAATCTGAACCATTGTTTCTCCTAATTTTATGTTCGTTGGATCTGTCGAGAGCAGGGTGTTTAGAAAGAATCGTTCTAAAAGGAAGTTTGGGGTTATGCAACCTATATTCCTTACTAGGGGGAGTTCAACCTGTTGTTCCTGAGATTAAACTTAAGGCTCAAAGAGTAATTTCATGCATCAGGATGTTTTATGAAAATGTTTTAAATGAGTGTTTTTCCTACCTTTAGTTATATAAAAAATAATCCTTTAATGAAATTAATAATAGGACAGTACAAAGGTTGTATTCCAATGTCTGAGTCACAATTATAATATCAAATGGTATGAAGGAAGAGTACAAAACTATTAAACAAAGCTAGGCATCATTTGCAGATGAATCTCACATTGTTTGCAATGGAAGAAAAATAGAGAGCGCACCCTTGAACAAGATATAAAATACAATAATTCACACAGCTTACAAGTCTTGTTTTACTCACAGTAAATACAGAGGGAAAACTGATTACTTAATGAATTGTTGATATAATACAATTACAGTAGTTGCAATACTAAATTGCAACCAATCACTTATCAAGGAATTACATAAAGAAATTCAGAGATATGAAAATACAGAAGAAACACATAACTCAAACTGAACGAAAATCAGAATCTCTGTGTGCACTTGTATTAATACTAAAAAAGAAGAGTTTTCTCTATTACATTCGGCAAGAAGCATCCCATGTTGGGCTTGAAATCTCCTCCTGAATAGATCTAAAATATATCTATCTATACAAAATATGTCGCAACTCAAAACGGTTGGACTTCTTACAATATCTCCTAAAAATAGAATGTAATTTGAATGAAACAATAGTAGGTTGATATTGTTTGAGTTGGCACTTTCATCTGTCTCTTCATCTGCTCACAGACACGCTTGTTTTCCTTTTATCTTTGGATTGGGCACACATGTCCATTGAGGCCACCGTAATCATTTGTTTATTGTCCTCGTCATCTGATTCCACTGCTATCTGTTCTTTGGATGCGTTAACTAGAAAAAGAATATCAGTTGAAAATATGGGGGGAGTGATAATGTGACAAGTAGTTTAGCATTGGCTCGTCATGTGATGGCTAATAGTTACGAGAAAGAGTAACTACTCACGAATAGATTGATGTGGGGACAAGTGTAGGTGGTGAGGTAAATAGGGTAACTGATGTGGAAGGTGTGACATGATGGAGGGTAAACGAGGTACATGACGTGGATGGTAGGTGTTTCTCCAGTGTCCCTTTACGTTTCTCTATTTTGTGGGGGCACGAGGGGGTGGTTTGAAGTAATCCACTTTTCAGACCGCAATGCACTTGGTGATGCCATGTACCCTCGAGAGAAAAATGTGGTTTAAATTGTGGGAGCACCCTTTGAAATTAAACCCCACGCAACTTCGCCCCCCACAATCGCTCTCAGTCATTGATCTCCATGATCCATTAAAATCCAACTGTCGATATTTGCAAAGTGATATAAGTGCCCAAAGTTAAGCCAAGGTCACATCTCTTGTTCATATGTAGATAAGAGAGAGCGAATTTTGTGCAATTCATGTCTATCGATATGAGCAGGGGGCACGTGTCAGGCGATCCCTGTATTCGGCTATTTTGAACTCCAGGAGGAGGAAAGCAGTGTTGAGTAAAGAAATCCCAAAGACCTGAATCCCATATGGACCATTGATCAAAGAGGACATGTGGCGGGAGATATTGTACTTCAGAGACTTAGCATTTTGGATATTTTCACCTTGGAACACTCGAAGCCTAGAGTTCCGAAGTAAATCCTCATCATTGAAATCAAGAGGACACGTGGCAGGATATCCTCCACTTCGGGGATAACCACTTTGGAAGAAATCTAGGTGTGTGAAGCAATAATTCTCGAACTCCCGGAGTTCTGAAGTAAATCTCAGTCGTCCAAATCAAAAGGACACACGGTAGGAGATCCTGTACTTCAGTGACTTAGCACTCCTGAGAGTTTGTGCTCCCTTTTTTGTCTATTTAGCCCCTTCCCTACTATATTTGGTCCTTTTCTTAGTTTATCCATCTTCTGGACTAATTTATTGTTCCAATAGATTCTGAAATCTGATCCATCAAGTTTTCTGGCAACTTTTCGTGGTGCCATAATCCTTAAGAAAACAAGATTAGCCTGCCTGTAACAAGAGAGGTCTGTAAGTTCTTCGTTGAATAAAAACGGCTAATCGCAATTCAAATTGTTAACTTTAGCCAATCATACATATCATTAATACTTCGGCATTTGTGAGTGTTGGGTACAATTAGGGTATAAATCTCTCGAAGGTCAAATTCACGAAGAAGTTAATCTCCTATTACTCACTTTTATGTTTTACTTTATCATGTTTTAAACCTTGAATTAGCCTTAAGTACTTCAGTGTTTTGATGTTCAGGGTTTTCATTGTTTACACTTGTTGGAATACCCGAAGCACGAAGCTTCGAAGTGAACATTAGAGACTTTCCTTAAAACTCAAGCAACTTCTACAGTTCAGAGATCATTAAAACCGTTTGATAAAATTAGAGTAGATAATCGACAGTGGATATCGCAAGATCCTTTTCGA
>ML860513.1:5493-24759 GCA_009831015.1 Picea engelmannii
GCTAGAGCTTGGGTGTCGACATTCATCTATTTAATGTAGTCTCATAGCTCTTCTATGGGTTTCTCTCACTACTACATTAGAGTTCATAGTGTGCAGGTAGAAGATGTTATGATTATGACTTGTTCTCAGGTACTAGCTGGGCAAAATGTTGAAGGTGAATCAAAGCTTTAAGAATAATATGAAGCGTAGCTTCAAGAAGAAGATATTTGTCTATTCATCAACAACGAACAACAATCTGTCAATGATGCAGATTGCTCAAAATATGTATCAAAATTGTTGAGTGAATGTGTGCCTCCTGTTCTGCATCATTTGGCTGAATTCAAAGACCATCCTTATGAATAGATTGTTGTCATAAATGATGATGAAGCTTTGAACTTAAATGAAATGGAGATACAATCTCCCACTTGGCTTGAAAGTGAAAGGAGAGATAGCATGGATGTTGAAGTGACTGAAGCTAAAGTGTGCACTGAAGGTTGCAAATAAGTTTTGTCTTTTCGTTGTCGTAAATTTAATTTTGAAGAAAATGTTAATGAAGCAGGAAGAAATTTCCATGTACGCTGTCACTAGATAACACCTATATGACTTACTCCTCCTTTGGGCTTGGAATGACTATTAGGTCTTGATATTGATATTGTGTTTTTTTTTTAAATACCTACACAAAGGTGGAAATTGTGACGTCTTTCACTCTCTTCCCGTTGCTATTGCCACGTTCGAGACATCTCTCTTTCCACCTCCAAGATTGTTGCTCCCATAGCAACCATGTCAGAGCTAGTAACTCTTGGTCATCACTGTTGCCACATGATGGACGTCGTTCTTGCGACGTTCAAGAGTGTCGCTCCCATAGAAACCACGTCGGAGCTAATACCTCCTCCCGTCGGTCTTTCCACCTTCAGAACGTCTCTCTTGCCACGTCTGGAACGTCTCACTTGCCATGTTTGAAATGTCGGTCCTGCCACTTCTAAAACGCCTCACTTGCCATGTTTGCAATGTCTCACTTGCCATGTTTGAAACTTTGGTCTTGCCACGTTTGAAATGTCTCTCTTGCCACATTTGCAATGTTTCTCTTGCCACGTTTGCAACGTTTCTCTTGCGACGTTTGAAACGTCGATCTTCCCACATTTGCAACGTCTCTCTTTCCACGTTTGCAACATCTCTCTTGCGATGTTTGAAACATCGGTCTTGCCACGTTTGCAACGTCTCTCTTGCCACGTTTGAAACGTCACAAGAGAGACGAAAATTAGGTCGTCGAAAAAATGACGTCATGTGAAATGGCGTTTGAGGGGGTCCAAGGTTTGTCGGTCTTCCGACAATAGAAAGTGGCAATTGCGTCGAACGCGCCGTCGGAATTTGACCCAAATGCAGTAGTGGATGCTGGATATGTCAGCGATGAAGAAATTGAAGAAGTGGAGGTTGACAAAGTTGTAGCTGAGGATGTTGTGGAAGAACTCTTGCTAAAAGTGGTTGTCAAGTTGGGAGCGAGAGCAAAGATCGACGTCCCAATGTATGAAGGTAACTTAGACATGAAAGAATTGCTTGATTAGATATGAGCAATGAATAAGTACTTCGACTATGAAGATGTCAAAGAGGAGAAAAAGGTGAGACATGTTGTCACTAGGTTGAAAGGACATGCAGTACTATGGTGGGATGAATTGTAGGCCGACAGGAGGAGCAAAGGTAAAGAAAAGATTAAGAGTTGGGATAGAATGGTAGCCAAGTTAAAGGAAAAATTCAGACCCAAATATGACCAGATAAATCTGTTCAAGAGGATGCAGAACATGAGACAGAAAGGGATGACTGTGAAGGAGTACACAGAGGAGTTCTACAGATTGAACATCAGGGCTAGACAAAGAGAGAGAGAGATGAAGAGAAAGTTGTCAGGTACATCAATGGACTAAGATATGATATCCAGAATCAAATCAACATGGCGACAGTTGGAACATTAGAGGATGCATATCAAATTGCGCTGAAAGGAGAAGAAAAGTTGGCCAGGAAGCAGAGTCAACAAAACAGAGGAAGAAGCTTGAACAAAGGCAAAGGAGTTTCCCAGGACAAGGCACAGAAGCCCAAAGATGAGGCAGAGAAACCACATAGTCACTCTGAGAGAGGAGGAAGTTCTTGAGGAAGAAAGAGTGGTGGCAAAAACTCTTTTCCTAGAGGAAGAGGAAGAGGCAGAGGAGGAGAAGTAAGATGTTATGCCTGTGGAAAAATAGGGCACATGTCTTGGAATTGTCCCGAGAGGAAGAAAGAAGGAGGTGAAGATCACATTCCAGAAGCACAGAAATGAGATGTTGAGGTAGAAGGTGTAGAGGATGGGAGATCTTTGATGATGAAGAAATTCCTCGTAAAGCTAGAGCCAGAAATTGAGAGGCCAACACAGAGGAACAATTTGTTCAGGACATCCTGCAAAACGAAGGATAGAGTTTGCAAGGTAATAATTGACAGTGGGAGAACTGATAAACTAGTATCCACTGATAACCTGTTGGCCCTTGGTTATGGAAGGAAGTGAAGAACAAGGAAGAAATGGTAAAAAGTGAACTTCGCAGGAGACACAGTGATAGTCACTGGGCCGAAGTGAGAAAAAGAGCAGAGAAGATGGATCGAAGTATGAAAAAGAAAGTCGTTGGATGAGAAGATCAAGGTTGATGGATCAGCAAGGAAGAGGGATCAAGGAAAACTCAACAAGAGGAGAAAGCCACAGTTGGATGCATTGGAGCAACGTGTGAGAAGGAAGGAAAGATAGGCTGGCGAAGCCCAAAAGAAGCGGATCAAGTTGACCTAGGGTTTTAGACACTTAGGGTTTTTGTATTTAGGCTTTTGGCACCTAGGTTTTGGCCTAAGGCTGTTGGTGAGGCATTGTAATGTATAAATAAAGGTCAAGAGGACATGGGTTAGGGGGGTACGGTATTGTTGTTGTTCTAGCTCTACTGTTGTGGTGAGAGATTATTGTATTGTGAGCAAGAAGTGTTGAGAAAGAGAGAGCCTTCAGATATTGTAAGATCTTCAGCTGTGTGCAAAGGTCAAGTCCTACAACTGGGTGCACAGGAAGGGGAGAGAAAGAGAGAGAAGAAATAAGATCTGCTAGCTGAGAGCGCAGATAAAAACTATATGCTTTACCTTAATAAATCATAAGCATAGTTATGTGGACATAGCCCTAGAGAGAGGGTGAACCACGTACATCTGTTATTGTGTGTGTTATTGATGCTTTGATTTCTATCATTGTTATATGGTTATCTACATTATTGTATTAGATCAGATCTATAGCTTTGAAGGACAGATCTAGCTTGATAAATGATAGATGCATGTTGTGTTGTTGTTGTACTAGCTCCACTTGATATTCCCCTAGTTGTAGACATCTTTGTCCTGCAACCACTTCATAGCTACTTCGAGTGAGACTGCATCTGCTTCGCAGGTGTTGCCTAAAGGGCTAGTAGTTAGGGCTTGTTGGTGCGCTCTTGGAGTTGAAACATAGGTCTAGCCCTGTGCCAACAAATGGTTTCGTTGTCGGGACAAGAATCTTCATGAGGGAATGTCAAGGTGGTTCCCATCGAAGACAGAGATTCAAAAGTGGATAGAAGATCACGAGAGGGACTTCACTGAAGCCCAGAACAAGAACCCTAAGTTGAGTACTGAAGATTGGCTACAAAGATACATATTCACTGACATTCACGAGATCTTCTTTGGAGGAATTCACTAGGAGTTGTTTGAGTGGTTGGCTAGGTTAGTTGTTACCCAGTTTGAGATCAGATCTAGACCTCCTATGGTTTGGACATCGACATTGATCCAGAAGGTCAAAAGAGTTGATAACGCCGTATCCAGAGCAGTAGATCATTGGTTTGATAGTACCATTGGAGGGTATGTCAATGAGTTTTTTGTTGATAGAGTAGAATTGTATATCCAAGCCAAGAGATACATTTTCAAGGGACCCCAAGGGAAATTTTTTCATTTTCTGAAGTTAAGAATCAAGATGCTTTTGCATGAAAATCACATCTTGAAGATACAGTAGACTGAATGGATTTTAAAAGGCTAATGTTTAAGCGTTCGGACAACGACAACGACATAAAATTTGGACATATGCATAGTGGAAGAGTATTTCGAGGGGATCACCTTGAGAACTTGTTTAAGAAAAACTACGGGGAAGAGGGTTTCTACAGTGGAGAAGAGGCAGATCTGATAGATGAAGAACATTCAGAACCCACCAGAGCAGAAGAAGGGGAAGCTAAAGAACTTTGCTGGAACGAGCCAGAAACCTCAGGAACTACGCAGACCACTGAAGTAAGTACTATTAACCCTTCTATTGCTTCAACAATGCTAATTCATCGAAATAGTCAGAATCACCAGAGTCCGCAGAGCACTATTACTAGAAGTTCAACATCTACTCAGACAGGAAACCTAGGCAACTTCATGGAAGATGAGATGAGGCTCCCTATATTTAGAGGAGATGGATCTGAAGATCCTGATCAACATTGGTTCTTGTGTGAGGCCGTATGGAACATTAAAAATATTACCAATGAAGCTATTAAAAGAAATCAGTTTAGCACTACACTGAGAGACCGCACGTTGAGCTGGTACATGAAGCTTGTCCAAGGACTTGCGCAACCCAAGCCACTGAATGAAATCAAGAACGCGATTATTGCAGAGTTTAAGAAACCTAATTTAGAATCCCAATGTATTATAGAGCTGAAAGAGATAAAGAAGAAGGTAACTGAACCTATTTGGGAGTTCAAACAGAGATTCAAGACCCTAACAAGAAGATTGACTTTTAAGATCTCAGATGAGCAGAACAAGGAATGGTTCATCGCTGCCCTGTTACCACATATCAGAGTTCCCTTGATGCAGTAGAATATTTCTTCACAAGAAAAAGCATTGGAGATCACCATGAAGCTTGAATCAGCCCCTATGGGAGAATCCAGCTCAGGTATGAGCCAGATCATGAGTCAGTTAACTAGTTTGTATTTGTAGGTTGAGGACGTGAAAAAGGACAAGGGAAAAGACAAAAGGGAATACATTTGGTGTATCAGATGCAAATTAGAAGGCCATGACAAGGAACACTGTCCCCTGTTTCATGAATATCTGGCCTAAGGAGCTCCGAGCCCTTTGAAGCAAGTCACATTAACCTGGTGCGAAGTATGCAAAAATTGACATCGCCCTGGTGAGTGCTACTACATGCAGAAATACGTTCAGACCCTTACAAACTTGTATTGCACATTCTGTAAATCAGTAGCACATGATGATAGAGATTGCAGAGCTTTATGATCTCATGCATGAAAGATCAAGAGACATATACAAGATCTAAGGCGAAGTACATTAAAAAGGAAACACTATGCAGTATAACTCCCCAGGATGAGGAAACTTCAATCCTCATGGTGGATTTAGAGGATGAGGATAAGGAGGAGGAATGGGTTGAGGATGAGGACAAATAATATGTTATAACTGCACGCAACCGGAACATATAGCAAGGGACTACCAGAACCCTTGTACCACTTGCAGTTATTGAAACTCCTTCGAGCATGTCATTGAGGACTACCCTATACTTCTAGCTAAACTTCAAGAAAGAGGAGGACCTCAACAGAACCCACAAGTGCAACTAATATATGATGAACCTCATGGAGCAGACCCTAGATTCATCATTATTACTCGAGGAGGTGCTTCTACAGGAGAGGATATAATGATCCAAGGAAAGATCGCAGAAGACTCAGGTATCAGGAAAGTTGCGGAGAAGACTCAGGATTTTGATGCGAAGAAAGAAAGACATATATTCAAGGAGGCAAGACAGGATTTCAAAGGAGACCAAGGGTCTTCATAAAAAACATGACCAGAAGTGACAGAATATCGAATTCCTCAGGCATTTTATCAGTCGGCTTCGTCGAAGCAAGGAAAAGAGGTAAGTAAGCTCACCAAATTCTTATACACCTATCTTAAGTTAATTCAGGATGAGAACGTTATGCAAGAACTACAGAACTTAATCAGGTAGTATGAGCTAGGGAAGATAGACCCCTTACTGAATAAGGAAGTACACCAAATTGGTAAGAAGATAAGGACAAATAAAGAATTACACTTGAATGCTCAGATAGAAGAATATGATATAGACTATGTGGTCCTTGACTTAGGGTCGGAGGTCAATGTCATGACGAAGAAAAATTGGGCACTAATGGGAAAATCGAGGCCGATATATTCCCCTATCAGGCTTAGAATGGCTAATCAACAAGCTATCAACCCATTTGGACAATTGGATAATGTCCCTCTGGACATCGACAGAGTTAGAACCTTTGCAGATTTTGAGGTAATTGAAATTGTTGATGATAGTTGCCATTACCCTGCATTGCTAGGAATTGATTGGGCCTTCAACAATTCCACTGTTGTTGATTTGAAGAAAAGACGTATGACATTTGAAAGAGATGGCCTTAGGTTCATTTCACCCTTAAATCCAGATGAGGGTCAGCGATATACAAATCCCATCAGAGAAAAAGACCACGCATACGAACTGGAAAATATCTACAAACTAATAGCCAGACAACAGGATTACATCAACACTATAGGCAATGGGAATCTGAACTGGCGAAGTGATAGCGAATGTTCATTAGATTCAGAAGAAGCATTGGAGAACTGACAGAACTAGATGTATGAAGTATCTACCAGAAGATGTGCTAGATTAACCAGAGAAGTTTGTTGGATCAACACAATAGTAAGTAATTTACCCACATTTGATGGTCTAAATCCTTTAGAAGCCTTCCTATCATATTTTGAAACAAGTGTACTAGTACAACAGAGATTTTTGGCAATGGATGAGGCCCTGAAAGCCACACCATCTAGATGGTGGGGGATGCATAAAAGAAATATCATAGACTGGACACAATGCCGAAACTTGATGACAGTGTGGTTCTTAGCACAAGCAGTAAGTTGAGAAGTAAGGTATATTGGTCGAAGTTTCCCAAAGGACCATGTGTGAAGCTACGAAGAGGCCTGGAGTGGCATTCCTCAAGAACAATGGGTGCACAGATTCATTAACACGCTAGACATGACTCCTATCAACTGGTACCTTCAAGCAGAGCTGCGCCTCATCACTGCAGATTGGGAAGGTATGATTCAGAATTTTGTCACCACCTTTTCATTTGAAAGTGCATATCCTTCAGTATACCAAGCATTACAGATTGTGAGACAGAAGGTATTTGAAGAGGCATCTATCCTCCCTATGGAAAAAGAAGAGGATGAATGGGTTGCGCCTCTCTAGAAATTGCAGAGTTGCTACAACATCAATGTCGATGACAACAATGATTCAAGGAAGGTAAACATCACTGAAACAGAAGGCCAAAGAAATGTGGAGGGACCAGGAGTTGAGCTACCATTTATTGGTCAGCCAATCAAGATCAAAAAGGTCAATATTGGAACAAAGGAGGCATCGAAGCTTGCCAATGTCATAGATTATTGGGATGTTTCTACCATTTACAAGATTACAGAGTTACTGCATGAATATCAGGACTTGTTTCCGACCAAGTTCACTTATATGAAGGGTATCAAAGGTCCTATGGGAGATATGAGGATCCCTTTGAAACCAGGTGTGAAGCCAGTCAAGCAAATACCCTATAGATTGAATCCAAAATACAAGGAAAAAGTGAAGATTGAGCTTGGTAGAATGCTGGAAGCAGGGATTATTGAACCTATCAAAGAATCAAAGTGGATCAGCCCTATGGTGGTACAAGACAATAAGACAGGACAAATAAGGATATGTGTGGACCTCAGGAAGTTGAATGATGCCTTTCTGCATGACCCTTTCCCTACCTCATTCACTGATGAAGTATTAGACAACGCGGGAGGCCAGGAGGTATATTCTTTTACAGATGGATTTTCAGGATGCCATCAGATCTAGATTGCTAAGGAGGACCTCCACAAGACCACGTTTTCCATAGAATGGGGATCCTACCAATATACAATGATGCCATTTGGACTGAAGAATGCCCCAACCATATTTTCCAGAGTGGTGGTCAAAGCATTCAAAGAATTTTTGCATAAATTTTTAGAAGCATATTTTGATGACTGGACTGTGTTTAGTTTGTTGAAAAATCATATTGAATGTCTAAGGATAATCTTGGATAAATGTTGTAAGTGTCTAATTGCTTTGAATCTAAAGAAGTCCATCTTCTTCTCACCATTTGGAGTTTTATTAGGCCATATTGTATGCAAGCAGGGATTGTTGGTAGACCCATCTAAAATTGCTATTATTGTTGACCTACCACCTCCTACTTAAGGAAAAAAACTGCGCACTGCGCTAGGGCATACTGGCTATTACAGGAAATTCATTAAAGGCTATGCCAAATTCATAGCACCGATGGAGAAGTTGTTTAAGAAGGATTTTCAATTTGGCTAGACAGAGGAATGCCAATAGAGCTTCGACACGCTGAAATAGAAGATGGTCACTACGCCCATTCTGGTTTTTCTAGATTGGAACAAGGAGTTTCATGTGCACATCGATGTGTCTTCTATTGCACTCGGAGCAGTATTGGCACAACCGGGAGAAGGGGAGATCGACCATCCATTAGATTTTTCTAGCAGGAAGCTATCTACAGCTGAGATTAACTACACCACTACAGAAAGAGAAGGATTAGCCATGGTGTACGCGCTGCATAAATTCTTCCACTACTTGTTGGGGGGCCACTTCAAAATGTTTACAGATCACTCTGCACTGAAATACCCAGTCAACAAGCCAATGTTGGGGGGGAGAACATGCAGATGGCTTCTGATGTTTCAAGAATATGATTTTGAAATCATAGTTAAGCCAGGAAGAATGAACAAGGGCCCTGACCACCTGTTGAGGTTGGAAAATGGAGAAGAACCCACCAGTTTGGAGGATACACTATCGGATGCACAGCTACTCGCCATTAGAAATATTGATGACCACTTCATAGATAACGTCCAGTTCCTGTCAACAGGAATGGAACCTAGTGAGTTTACAATTCTCCATAAGAAACAACTAGTGGTGTGCGCTGCATAATTTTCACTGATAGCTGGTTAGCTATACAAAATGGACCTGATGAGATACTAAAGAGATGTGTTATGGAGACATAGCGACCATTGATCCTCGCAGAAGCTCATGAAGTCATCGCAGGAGGACATTACGTAGGGAAATCAACTGTGTAGAAGGTTTTGCAAGCTGGCCTTTGGTGGCCTACCTTACACGGAGATGCTAAGGATTATGCTAGAGCCTGTGATGTGTGCCAGAGAGTTGGGAAACCATCCAGATGAGATGAAATTCCATTATCACCACAGATGACCCTACGAGCATTTGAAAAATTGGGCATTGACTTCATGGGACCCATAAACCCACTAGGGAAGTTCACATGAGCAAGGTACATCATTACTACGACAGAATACTTAACTAGATGGGCCGAAGCCAGAGCATTCAAGGACTGTAGTGCAACTACAACTGCGCAATTTATATTTGATGACATAATAACCAAGTTTGGATGCCCCAAGATCCTTATGAGCGATCAAGGTACACACTTCATCAATAAGACAGTTGAAGCCCTGACTGAAGAATTTCCAGTCCACCATCAGAAGAGTACACCTTACCATCCACAAGAAAATGGGACAGTTGAAGCATTCAACATGATATTGGAGACAACATTGATGAAAATTTACAGTGTGAATAGGGATGACTGGGATTTAAGAGTCCCTATAGTACTATGGGCCTATAGAACCACTTGCAAGAAATCAACAATGCAGACCCATTTCAAATTGGTTTATGGTCATGAAGTTGTTGTCCCAATGGAATAATTGGTACCAAGCTTAAGGATTGTTGCGTTTACAGACATGGATGATATTGGCACTGTTCGTGAGAGGCTTGCACAGTTGGTTGAACTGGAAGAAGACAGATTCATTGCAGGATTCCACCAGTAGGTTCAAAAGGAAAGAGAGAAGGCCTATCATGACATGCACATCAAGAAGAAGGCATTCAAGCAAGGTGATTTAGTACTGGTGTATGACAGTAAGTTTATAAAACACCTAGGGAAGTTCAGAACGCATTGGCTTGGACCATATGAGATAGCCTATGTTACAGAAGGAGGAGTTGCACAATTGAAAACATTGAAGGGAGAATGGAAGGAAGGATTAGTGAATGGGAGTCAACTGAAGTTGTACTATGATAACTAGCTGCCCCACAACTCTCAGTAAAAACAATAGGAAAAGGGTCTAGGTACCAGGTGTAGTTGAAACTGGGTACTAGACACAGAAAAGATAGTCTGCACAAGGAGGGAGAGGAGGCATAAAATAGAAAGCAACGACTACCCTGCATAGTCCAAAGTCGAAGAAAAATAGAAGGATCAGATCCAAAGTACCTCAGGACGAGTCACAGGTGAGTGTTCGGGGCCTGTTGGCCCTTGGTTATGGAAGGAAGCAAAGAATAAGGAAGAAAAGGTAAAAGGAGAACTTCGCAGGAGAAACACTAACTGTCACTGGGTTGAAGTGAGCAAAAGAGCAGAGAATATGGAGCGAAGTATGGAAAATCAAGCCGTTGGATGAGAAGATCAAGGTTGACAGATTAACAAGGAACAGGGATCGAGGACAACTCAGCAAGTAGAGAAATCCATCATTGGATGCCTTGGAGCACTGCGTGAGAAGGAAGGAAAGACAGGCTGGAGAAGCCCGGAAGAAGCAGATCGAGTTGACCTAGGGTTTTCGTATTTAGGGTTTTGGCACCTAGGTTTCGGCCTAAGGTTGTTGGTGAAGTATTGTAATGTATAAATAAAGGTCAAGAGGACCTGGGTTGGGGGGGTATGATATTGTTGTTGTTCTAGATCTATTGTTGTGGTGAGAGATTATTGTATTGTGAGCAAGAAGTGATGAGATAGAGAGCCTTTAGATATTGTAATATCTTCAACTGTGTGCGAAGGTCAAGTCCTGCAGCTGGGTGCACAGGAAGGGGAGAGAAAGAGAGAGAAGAAATAAGATCTGCTAGCTGAGAGCGCAGATAAGAACTGTATGCTTTACCTTAATAAATCATAAGCATAGTTCTGTGGACATAGCCCTAGAGAGAGGGTGAACCACGTACATATGTTGTTGTGTGTGTGATTGATGCTTTGATATCTGTCGTTGTTATATGGTTATCTGCATTATTGTATTAGATCAGATCTATAGTTGTGAATGATAGATCTAGCTTGATAAGTGATAGATGCATGTTGTGTTGCTGTTGTACTAACTCCCCTTGATATTCCCCTGGTTGTAGACATCTCTGTCCTGCAACCCCTTCATATCTACTTTGGGTGAGACTACATCTACTTCAGAGGTGTTGTCGAAAGAACCAGTAGCTAGGGTTTGTTGGTGTGCTCTTGGAGATGAACCCTGGGTATGCCCTTGTGCCAACACCAACATAGAGGAACAATTTGTTTAGGACAGCCTGCAAAATGAAGGATAGAGTTTGCAAGGTAATAATTGATAGTGGGAGCATTGATAACCTAGTATCCACAGAGATGGTGGAGAAGCTAGAGCTAGAGACGATTGTAAATCCGACTTCGTATAAAGTCTCATGGTTGTAGAAAGGTCATCAGGTAACAGTAACTAAAGAATTCCTTGTTGAATTTAAGATAAGAGGGTATAGAGATTGAATTCTATGTGATGTGATTCCCATGGATGTATGTCATGTTTTGTTGGGAAGACCATGGCAGTATGACAGGAATGTCATTCATGATGGGAGGAGAAATACCTATACTTTGGAGAAAAATGGTAGGACACACATGTTATTGCTAATTGAAGAGAAGAAGGTGAAGGATGAAGCCAACACGAGCGTACTTCTCATGAGTGTGAAGAATCTCCTGAATGAAGTATGGAAAGAACATGAGATGTAGTTTGTTGTAGTGAGGAAGCTGAGTGTTATCCTTACCAGTACTTCAATGGAATATTTTCCCGAGGAAGTTCAGAAACTGTTAGAGAATTGTGTTGACATAGTAGTGGATGAGTTTCCAAGCTCATTGGCACCTATCAGGAGTATCAACCATCACATTGACTTGATACCAGGAGAAAGCCCGCCGAACAAAGCAGCATACAGGTTGACACCTCAAGAGAATGAGGAGCTGAAAATATAGGTTCAAGATCTGTTAGACAAAGGATTGGTTAGAGAAATTTTGAGTCCATGTGCAGTACCAATTGTATTGATTCTGAAGAAGGATGGAGGATGGAGAATGTGTACAGACTCAAGAGCCATAAACAAGATCACCATCAGATACAGATTTCCATTTCCAAGGATGGATGATTTGATGGATTATTTGAGTGGAGCTAACTATTTTTCAAAGATAGATTTGAAAAGTGGATATCACTAGATAAGGATGAGAGAAGGTGATGAGTGGAAAACAACATTCAAGACAAATGAGGGGTTGTATGAATGGCTTGTTATGTCATTTGGCTTGACAAATGCTCCGAGTACTTTTATGAGGCTGATGAATGAAGTATTGAAAGATTTCATTGACAAGTTTGTGATTGTATATTTGGATGATATAATGGTCTTTAGCAAGACTAAAGAGGAGCACTTGAGACATCTAACACTGGTAATGGGGAGGTTGCAACAAGAGAAGTTGTTAATTAATCTGACAAAGTCCTCTTTTATGAAGACAAAACTCATATATTTGGGGTTTGTGATCTCTTCAAATGAATTGAAGATGGATCCCGAAAAGGTGAAAGCAATCAGAGAATGGTTGTCACCAAGGAATATCTTTGAGGTAAGAAGCTTCCATGGATTGGCAAGTTTTTATCCGAAGTTCATTAGGAATTTTAGTGGGATTAGTGCTCAAATGATGGATACAGTGAAGAAAAGACACAAGTCTTTCAAATGGATGGAAGAGGATGAGAGGAGCTTCAACATATTGAAGGAGAAGATAACAGAATGGCTGATTATGGTATTACCGGATTTCAGAAAAACATTTCAGGTAAGATGTGATGCGAGTGGAGTTGCAATTGGAGCGGTCTTGAGCCAAGATAATAGACCTGTTGCGTATTTCAATGAAAAGCTGAACGAAGATAAGAAGAAGTATTCCACATATGATAAAGATTTCTATGCCATAATTCAAGCCTTGAAGAAATTGAGGCATTATCTCATTCCGAAAGAGTTTGTTTTGTATAGCGACAATCAGGCTTTACAATTCATAACCAGACAGGAGAAGTCAAACCAGAGACATGCTAAGTGGACAGAGTTTATGCAGAATTTCACTTTTGTTATTAAACACATTTCTGGTAATGCTAACAAGGCTGTTGATGCATTGAGCAGGAGAAATTTGATTCTGCAGGAATTTCAGGTCAAAACCTTGGGGTTTGATCACCTTAAGGAAATGTACCACACTGATCCAGATTTTGGGGAGGCATATGAAGCGTGTGAATCCTATACTCAGAGATAGAAGCTAGTGGGCCAAATATTTGACTCAGGATGGGTTGCTATTAAAATGATGCCAATTGTGCATACCAAAGTATTCAATGAGGGAGAATTTGCTGAAGGAAAAGCATAGTGGAGGTCTAGCCAGACATTTCGGCCATGACAAAACATTTGCTCAGTTGAAGTGTTCATATTATTGGCCAGGTATGAGGGAAGAGGTGAAGAGATTTGTGAACACGTATAAGATTTGTCAGTATGTAAAGGGGAAGAAGCAAAACACTAGGTTGTATCAACGATTGCCTATTCCAGAGAGGCCTTGGGATGCGATAAGCATGGATTTCATGTTGGGTTTGCCAAGGACACAAAGATGAAGTGATTCCATATTTGTGGTAGTTGATAGATTTTCAAAGATGGCACACTTTTTCCCATGCCAAAAGACCAGTGATGCAATGGATGTTGCAAATTTGTTTTTTAAGGAGACTGTGAGACTCCATGGATTGCCCAGGAGTATAGTTTTAGACAGGGATACCAAGTTTGTTGGTCATTTCTGGAGAACATTGTGGAAGAAGTTGGGAACATAACTATCCTTTAGTTCTATATATCACCCACAAACAGATGGATAGATCGAAGTGGTGAATTGAAGTTTAGGGGATTTTTTGAGGAGTTTGGTCACTGAACACCATAGTCAGTGGGATCAGATTCTAGCACAAATAGAGTTTTCATATAATGACTCAGTGAACATAAGCACTGGGAAGACTCCATTTCAAATAATGTATGGAATGAATCTAAGAGGAGTGTCGGAGTTGAGAGATCTGAAGTAGAGTGAATTTAGAAGCGCTGGAGCCGAAGACTTCATTGTGGAAATGAAGGAACTTCATAATCAGATCAAGAAACAGTTAAAGAAGATCAACAATGAATACAAACATAGAGCTGATAAACATAGGACGAAGCTTGAATTTGAAGTTGGAGATCAAGTTCTAGCACATCTTAGGAAGGAGAGGTTTCCGAGGGGAACATATAATAAATTGAAGTTGAAAAAGATAGGACCGTGCAAAATCCTGAGAAGATTTGGAGAGAATGCTTATGAGATAGAGCTGCTAGAAGATGTGGGTATATCACCCATATTCAACATTGCATACATGTATCCGTACAAGGAAGGTGGAGCCGGAGCATTCGAAGAGAAAAAGAAGATCCAATGGAAGAAACATATGCCTATAGCAGAGAAGCCACAGATGGAGAAGATCATAGATCGACGAATTGGTAAGAAGACCAGAAGAAAAATGTCTTTTAGTATTTGGTAAAGTGGAAAGGATGACTAGTAGAAGACACCAGTTGGGTTGGTGAAGCAGAAATCCAGAGACATGGAAGGTCGGTGTAGGAGCTCATGGACATGAGTCCATGAGTTTTTCAGCCAGAGGAGTATGATGCAGGAGCATCGTCAACAAAGCACAAGAGAAAGACAACTGGGCGCATTAGCCCGTATTTTGAAATATTTTGAATTCCGAAGTTGGTGTGTTAATGAGATATTTAAAAAATATTTTGAGTTATGAATATCTTTAATGATCAGAGGTTGAGCCGTCATATAAGGTCGATGAGGGAATGCATTTTTCTTTAATAAAGAGGATTGCAGTACAAATCTAGAGCTTTTGCCCTTATCTGTCTGACTCAAATATTTATTGTAATAAATGTTAAGTAGTTGAAAGCTTTTATTTTGATAGGATAGCATAGAGTAGGTGGAGGGAAAAGGCTCGAAGAGTACCTCTGGTAAAAAGTTTTATGTTGTTGTCTAGTAGAGGCTGCTGATAGCCGATAGTTGTTGTTGTTGGCAGTCTAGTTATCAAGAGCCATTGCCATTGTAGCAGAGAGCTAAGAGTTACAAAGAAGTAGTGTACGAGTGTATGCAATTTTCAGTTGAATGAATATAACAAAGGAATATTGTCCCAAATGTATCGTGTTGATGCGTCTATCCGAGTGAGTGAATGGTAGAATTTCTGTTTTGTTTTCAAGTCTTTGTTATTTCTTGGTTTTGTATCTTTGTATGCATTTGCGTGGTGAGATGTATGAATATGTGGGATTTTAAATAAGTTGCAGTTGTTTCTCTTCTACGAGTGAGTGTAAGGAGTGCACAGTGTCCGCAAGGAGTGCGTTGACCGAGTCTGTTCCAACTTGTAAGCTCAGAAGAGATAGCGTGAATTTATGTATGCAAGGAGTGCATATGTGTCTGCAAGGAGTGCGTGATAGAGTTTTAGACTCATAAGTTCAGGAGGATTAGTGTGACTTTAGGCGCAGAGAAGAAGTGGGAGGACAATCACAAAGAGTGTGAAATCATTTACAAAGAGGTTGAGTGTGGAAGATAACCTATTGCAAGGCGTGCACAGGTCGAGATTTCGACTAAGTGTTGAAGAGAGTGTTCTGGGGGGATGAAAAAGGTCAAGAGAGAGAGACAACCTCATGGGGAAGAGCGGCGAGAATCTTCAAGGAGTAGAGTCCTTTGAGGTTTCACAAAATCCACAAACGAGATCCATTCTGGAGAGAGGTGGATCATTCCAGACCGTCAGATCTGGGAGAACAACGCAGGGGTTGGCGTAAGGTGTTTTGACACTTCATAGTTTGGAAAGTTTGGAGGTGTTGCAAGGGAAGAGTCGTGAACTTGAGGAGTCGCGAAGTAATCACAACCGTTGGCCATGTAGAGGACGCGTGGCAGCGGATCGTGTACTCTGGAAGTCGGAAGTTCGGAGGGTTGTAGGAAAGGTGAATAGGAGTTTCACGAAGCCGGGAAACCCGAAATATCATTGGGCCATCATAATTAAAGGAGGTGTGTGGCATGAGGTCTGGAGTTTGGAGGAGAACACTTCAGAGAGTCTCAGAGCAAGAGAGCAGGATATCCTCGAAGCCCGAAGTTACGAAGGGATAGACCCACGATCATAACTTGTGGTCACTTAGGAGAACAGGGACCTGTGTATAACAATTTTGGGTACCCGCAGGGACCCAAAGAGTCAATTCGACTCAAGAGTTTGAAGATCCAAGACTGGGAGGTCGCGTAGTCCCAGGGGGAGAAGGGGGTTGTGCCACATCACCAAAATGATATGTAGTGAATTTTTTGACTTAAAATAAAGTGCATCAAAAAGTTTAATGTTCATCAAATTTTTGAATAACAGGTAAAGTGAAAATGAAATTCCAACCCTTTTCTCACCATCATAATCATCACATCCTAAAAAAACCATAAACTATTCATGCCCATTCATCAATGTCCCCATCATGGAATCAATGCAAGCAAGAACCTCAACTCATTAGAGCCACCTTGATGACCATGATAACGAAGATCCTCAAAATAGAGGGTCATGAACCTCGGTTTTCTAGAAGCAAAAAGATCAAAGTAACCCAAAACAATGTCTACATGATCCTCAAACAAAACAATGTCTACCTGTTGCTCAAGCAGAATGGAGCAATTATGATTTTGATAAAAATATTATGTCGAGCAATATCCACCCTACTACGCAGTATTGAAATGGCAGATGGAGTATAGGCTGCAGCAGGTGGATGATAGGCCAAAACTGAAAACATATCAAATCGGAAGATCTATAATCCATTTGTCACAACTTTCAGATCCAACAAACTATAATCCACGTGCCGCAGAATTCAATGCTGGCCGCCAAAATCCTATAGACTATAAACAATTCCAAGAGCCCTTAACAACATCAGAAGGCCCAAAACGAAACAACATCAGAAGGCCAAAAACGATAGCATCATGCAAGCAGAGAGGAGTCAGGCCTCATTATAGCTGTGGAGAGAGATTTATCCACACAGGTTTAAATCCTGCCTCCATGGGCATAACAACCCTAGAATGCAATGAGAACCCTGATCCGTTGTCGGCCGTAAAGAAAAATGTGGCCGCTAGTTTAGAAAACCCGGGCGTCGTGAATATAGTCCCCTTTCTGGCTGCTTTTTCATGTAGGGGAAATCAATATTCGTCTTAAAATCTCATTTGGTGTTCACATTCATTCATTCACTGCTGTCCATCGCTTCGCTGCACGCGAAATATAATTCACTGCCTGGAGAAACCTGCAAACGGCTTCGTTGCATCCCCAATATTATTCGCTGTGAAATAGAATTTGGGCATCAAATAGTTTCCCTCCGTTGCGATTTCGCTTCGTTACAGGGTTTCATGGTATAGTGATTAGAACTCTGGGCTTTGAATCCAGAGACCTGGATTCGAGTCCTGGTAGAACCTATCCTTAGGCGTTTGTGTACATGTTCAGTACTTTCAAGTTGAAGTGGGCTGACACAAACCTAAACCCTGGAATGATAATCCTGCAATTTTAGGTGATATAGTTTCAGTACTAAATTATAGTAACCAAGTGCTATTCACAGCGAAGGGGATGTAGCTCATATGGTAGAGCGCTCGCTTCGCATGCGAGAGGCACGGGGTTCGATTCCCCGCATCTCCATTTCTTTGGATTTATTTTCCGATGGTCGGAAATAGAAAAAATTCTAGAAATCCATTTTCCGATGGTGAAGTGTTATGATTTATTTTCAATTGTCGGAAATAAAAAAGATTCTAGACTATAATGTAGACAATTACTAATGTTCATAGTACATTAACACACCACACAATATTTGGCTCAACTAAAATTTGAGACACATATTTGGCTCAATTAAAAAATTGAGAATTGTAATATAATGCTAACACTAAAATGTTCCATATGTGGCTCAACTAAAAATTGAGACACATATTTGGCTCAATTAAAAAATTGAGAATTGTAATATAATGTTAACACTAAAATGTTTCATAGTACATGAACACACCTTACACATATTTGGTTCAACTAAAAATTGAGAATTATAATATAATACCAACACTAAACCACACATATTTGGCTCAACTAAAAAATATTTGGCTCAACTAAAAATTGAGATACATATTTGGCTCAATTAAGAAATTGACAATTGTAATATAATGTTAACACTAAAATGTTCCATATGTGGCTCAACTAAAAATTGAGACACATATTTGACTCAATTAAAAAATTGAGAATTGTAATATAATGCCAACACTAAAATGTTTCATATTACATTCATAGTACATGAACACACCTTACACATATTTGGCTCAACTAAAAATTGAGAATTGTAATATAATGCCAACACTAAACCACACATAATTGGCTCAATTAAAAATTGAGAATTGTAATGTAATGCCAACACTAAAATGTTCCATATTACATTCATAGTACATGAACACGCCCCACACATATTTGGCTCAACTAAAAATTGAGAATTGTAATATAATGTCAACACTAAAATGCTCCACGTCCTAGTAATGTAGGTCATTCATAAATTGTTTTGCCTCCTAGCAATGCTTTAGATTTTAGTATTTAAATTTTATTTCAAACAAATTGGAAGCCAATCCACGACAACTTTGTCTCCTACTATCTGTTGGAATTGCTATATGGTATGTACTGTAATATATTAGAATTTACTATGTCAGTATTCTTTACTGTTTAACATGTAACAAAACTCGGTCACTAGTATCTATAACTAAAGCTTGAAAAAGAAACTTCAAACATGTCATGTCATAAGCTATTACTATTATGCATTAGTAGACCTCATAGGGAATCAAAATAGTAAAACCACACGGCATAATTTAAGAAACCAGGAAGCAAAACTTACAACACTAGAAGAAATCACACAATATAACTTAGTGGACAAGCATACCTGGAAAATGCTAGTACGAGAAAATGACAATTGTTGGTAGTCGGTCACGATTTCTTAATATACTACTCACAATGATGAGATGACCAAATGGTGGCAAGATGGCTCACACCATTTCTCACAATGCATTGCTCGCAATGCTCCTCAATGCACCTCACTCACCCGTGACTCTTCAATGTGCCTTAGCCCTAACTCAATTGTGACTA
>ML860513.1:33565-44144 GCA_009831015.1 Picea engelmannii
TAAAGAAGCAATTCGTACCTTTTGTGTATGTGGCACATTATGTAGATCAAAGAATTGCTCCATCTGAAGTATCCATGTGATTGGGTCCTTGCAATCAAACTTCCTCATATCGATCTTAGGAACGTGGTTGGTCTTCAACCCAACATTGGAGTTTCTCCATTCTTGATTCACCTTCCTTGTGTCCTCATCATGAATTTCATGGGATGCATTTTCTCTTTCAGGTGTCTTCTCTATTACAAATTTTTTCAATACTTCCATGATCTCCTCTTTTAAACCATCCACCTTTGCCTCCAACTTAGCTTCCATCTCTTATAGTTCATCTTTTGTTACTATCTTCTTTTGTAAATCATTTGTGTCCCTACGCATTTCTTCACCTTCATCAAGAGTCCAAGTAGGATTGTCTGGAGGCTTATTTGGTGTATAAGTTCCCTTTTTGGGTGGCATGTTGGCCAAGTATCACTTTTGAGCCTTGATTTTGAGGTGGTTCTCCTAGACAATATTTCTTCTATTTTATCTCCCAAGTTTCGGCCCTTCTGGGTATGAAACTTTCTTTTATGTAGTTCTATGATATTTCTTCTTTGTAATTCCACAGGGAAGATAAAAATTGGATGTTCCAAGTGGAATTTATAGTAACTTCCCCACAACTTGCCGATTTTTGGCCTTTCCAGGAGATCTCACTTGTATAGCATGCCCCACACAAAATAATTGATATAAAATTCTAAAACCCATACCAGAAATACTGCAGACTGTCCACGATCAAATGAAACTAGTCCCATTAAATTTGGATGCTCTAGGAAGAAGTTATGATTTTTTTACTTGGAACACCTTCTTGAGACTAGTCAATAGGGCTAGGGAGATACCCTATCTTACACAGGGTTTATCTACAAATTTAAGATGACCCAGATGATGAACTGTTTACCAAAGATACCTTACTAATTTTTGTGAATATCCTCTGGCATTCAAGGTATGAAACGTTACATAAAAATTTTTATAGCAAAAATTCCGCAATGACTCAGTTCCGAATGATTCCAGAATCCTATATTGTAAAGGCTATATCTCCGAAAGTATAAGGCCTCAAGATCTGAAATTTGAACCCAACGTACCTTGATCCATCTAATAAATATCCTCCAAGCTGTTCCTTCTGAAACATTGTAGAAAAAAAGTTATAGCAAAAATTCCAAGGTGTGTTAGATGTAGCAGCGAAACCCCAAGACCTTGAGCTCTTATACCATATGTTAAGAACCAAATATCAATATAGCATAGAAAAATCTTAAAAAAAGTTCTCAATGCCTTGAAAAAGAGATAATTTCAGATAATAAGCCTCTTCGAGGGGGAAACCTCCTTTTACCCCACTTAAATGTTCAAGTACAAGATGATTCAAAATGAAAATGTCTCCTTGGTATATATAGGAGACTAGGAGGTATAATTACAACCAATGGCCTAAAGCCGACATAAATAAAATAACATTACTAATATAATATGCCCCAATTAAGGGGTGATGAGCCAATATTAGGGCTTAACACAAACTCAGGATTATACAATCGAACAATCATAAGGATATAGTGGATATAGTTTCTATAGTCATCCAGTTCAATAATCATTTGGCCCCAAAAGAAAAGCATAGTTTTCATGACCATTATTTTATTGTGCAAAAAATACCATACACACAATGCTTCATGTGAGCAACATCAAGCATTGGTAACCAATGGCAGCTAAACATCCAAACAACCCTTAGTGAAAAAAATGCCAGTGATTGTGTATCAACCAACCAATCCATTACTGTCCTAAAACCAATCAACCTAACAAGCTGTGAAAACCAGGAATACCCACACATCAATTCGAATCGGGGCAGTGACCCTCTCCATTTAACAATACCAAGTTATTAATCATAAGGGAAGTGATTGTGTGATTTGAGTTGTGCTAATAACAATGTAGGGTTTGTTATTATTATCACAGAGGCAATAACTAAATGCCAAACCAAAACGTCATCATATGACCAGTTGGGTGAGTCTATACTCAAATTAATCGGCGATACATTCAGTCCACAATAAACCATAATAAAATTGAAAGGCCAGACAGTCTTCTCTACTCAACTTCAGACTAGAGGCTAAGGGTTTGTTTCATAGCCAACACAGGGAGAACAGAGCCAAATCCTTGGAACAGTGAAAAATCTGAGGCCAACAGTGCATACACAGAGAGAAACATGACTCATTAGTGGAAAGGAAACCAATCCATGGTAGGGGACATAATAGAAGGTGAGGCTCTCATTCGGCCTGTCAATGTTACTTAACACACGCAGGGTATAACCCTTATTTTCTTCAATCAAACAGCCATAGAACAGAGGTGAAGATAGGGCCGATTATGAACAGGAAAACCCGTTTTGTGACCCTTGGTGGTGAAATCACCAATGCCCAAGTGAACAAAACACAGTGGCATAGAGCATATCCAACCATTGAACCCATAAAATCCATAGACTTGACATAGTTGCGAATGCGTGAGGATAGCTAGCTGAGCGAAGACCAACAAAACCCTCCAAATAAACTAGCATGGGTAACAAATATCCCTTATGACTGCTAACGCCCAGGATAACCAGTAATACTATGAATTCAACATCAATGCAAAGAGACTCATCAATGTTTCAAAAACACCATTTTACACAGTTGCAATAATTAAGGAAGGCACAAACTAATACACCAGATCCAACATCCATTTCATAACCAGAGCAGACTCATGAAGGGCCAAAAGAAAGACATACCTATAATCAAATGCCTTAAAACGCGAGTTGGCCGAGCGATTCCTCCCTGCTAAGAAATCAGAGCATAACCAAAGAAACAATGTTTGAAAAATAACCTGACTAGGGTGGCATCCAATAGTAGGAGTAAAGGTGATGTGCAGTTAATGCACATCACCTCCACACTTCAGGTTCATTCAATTCCTAGTACGCACCAACTACTAATCAAACAAACCATCCGCTTTGAGCTATGCATCAAGACCAACAACTTTTAATTTCCAAGAGCACTATTCATATCACATATTATCATCTCCACTATACAACAATGCATGTCAACTATGCTCTATACAACCTCGATAAGTCGCATGGCTATCATATGTTAGCTAGGATTTACCACAATATTTTCAATGAATATAGTATAGCATGTTAACATAGGATAGTTTCTTATTTTAATTTCTTTTCATTTGTTGTTACTAACATATGTCTGTTGCAGGTGTCACAAATAATAGATCCAAGAACAGACAAAGATCATGACCATGAAAAACTCCGGTATAAAACTTGATCTTGGAACAACAAGGGAAGCATGTATAATATGCCTGATCCATTATCCAATAAAACAAGATATCATCAACCATGAAAGTAGTGTCGTACAGTAACATAACATTGAATAAGCACCAGACTTGATTTTCAATCTACAAGGGGGTCACACCTACTATTATTATTTATCTTTTATATTAATAGGATTTTAGAAAAAATTTGCAGGCAAAACTCCATTGTGAATTTAATCGTCAACACCATCTTAACCCACTTTCCTTATTTTAGGGATAACCCACCTCTAACCACTTGTGCCCTTAGTAATTTTTGCATTAAATTCATTATTTAAATAATTTATTTTGTATACACTTTGACTTATATTACACTCAACACTTCACTTTATTATTTAAACAATTTCTTCTTTGCAACCACTTTGACTACTTTGACCTTTTGGGGCTTCTAGATGACTCATGAGGGTTCTCCAACTTTGCATGGCCATAAATCTATAACTGTGAGGAGTTCTTTGACATTCCACATACCACCAGAATGACATGACGTGTACTATCCATATAGAATAGTCTTACCTGCAAATATATCAAAACTCATACCATTATACATCAAACAAACTTGGGTGCATTACCCAAACCTTTGTGCTACCAAAATTCTCTACCAGACTTTCTTCGATGGTTGACATCAATGAAAACCAACCCAATTAATCAACAATATCCCCCTTTGGCATTGATGGCAACACTCTAATGCAATACTGGAATCATATCACTCATGCTCGTCCTGTAACCATGCCTACATCTCTGTGACCAACACTCCCTCTGGAACCATTCCTTTATCCTTTGCATATGATAAATATCTCCCCCTTTGTCATCAATGGAAAATGTATCTTTCCATTCGAGGCTTCTCCCTCTAACTGACTCGTTTGATCTCCCAACCTGAACTATCCTCTTTATTGTGCTTCCTTGTGTACATATAAGACATATAAGATAAGCATTCAAAAACATTCATTTTGGAGTAGAAATAACTCTGAGTCTCTAGTGAAGATACTCAAAGGCTTCCCATGGAAGCGGTTTTGTAAATATGTCTGCCACTTGTTCTTTTGTGCCCACATATTCAACTCTGATGTTATTTTCTGCAACCTGTTCTCGTAGAAATTGATACTTGATTGGAATGTTCTTCTTCTTGGAGTGCATCATCGGGTTCTTTGAGATATTAATGGCACTTGTATTATCACAATATATTGGAATGGTCTCATCATACTCAACCTGTATATTTGTCAGAGTTTATTTCATCCATAGAACCTGTGTACAACATGTTGTTGTTGCAATATAC
Organism: Picea engelmannii; assembly: GCA_009831015.1. Lineage (NCBI taxonomy): Eukaryota > Viridiplantae > Streptophyta > Pinopsida > Pinales > Pinaceae > Picea > Picea engelmannii. The sequence goes on from ML860513.1 coordinate 38,172, forward strand.
TCTGGCTAGGCTGTAGATAAAGATATTGATGATTGTTTCTTTCTTAGCCATGATACTAAACACTCACCCAAGTAGAACTTTGCTCCACTAGTTCTTCGTCAGTCATCAATGAAACCTACCCAATCTGCATCTCTGTAGGAAATAAGTGATAGATCCTTTCCTTTTGGATACCATAATCCAAACTCTTATGTGCCTTTGAGATATCTGAAAATCCTCTTCATTGCTAATACATGTGATTCCTTTGGTGCTTCTTGAAATCATGCCACTCGTCCAACTTCCTGCATTACATCTGATCTGGATGTTGTCACATATAATAGGATACAAATCATTGACTTGTATTGCCTATGATCTCTAGGATTTGAATGATCATCTTTGCTCAACTTGCAACTGGTTTGCATGGGAGTGATAACTAGTTTGAAATATTCCATTCTGAACCTCTTTAGCATTTCTTTGATATACTTGGTTTGAGAAATAAAAATTCCTTGGTTTCTTTGACGTATCTGAAGACCCAGAAAGAAGGATAGTTCTCCAAGTAATGAAATTTCAAATTCATTCTACATGTCCTTTGCAAATTTCTGGCTTAACCTATCATCAATATTTCCAAAAATAATATCATCAACATAAACTTCAATTAATAAAATACTATATTGAGTTACCTTGATGTAGAGGTTGTTGTCTGCGCTTCCTTTTTTGAACCCTGCCTGCTGTAAATATTTATCCAGTTTAGAGTATCATGCTCTAGGAGCCTGTTTTAGACTATACAAGCCCTTCTTTAATTTACACACATAATATGAGTTCTCTGACAACTACAATATTTCTGGTTGTTCAATGTAGACTTCTTCTTCAAGTTTCCCATTTAGAAAAGATGATTTTATGTCCATCTAATACACTTTAATATTTTCGATTCCTTCAACCTGTGCATATTCTTTACATACCAATCTGGCTTTGTTCCTTGTAACATGTCCATCCTCATTCAATTTATTCCTGTATACCCACTTTGTGCTGATCACATTTTTATCCTTTGGTCTTGGAACCAATTCAAAAGTGTTATTTTTCTCTATTTGATCCAATTCTTCATCCATGGCCTTATTCCAAAATTCATCCTTGCTGGCCTCCAAAACAAATTGGTTCAATCATAGATGAGAGTGCTAGGTGTGTTTGTTCTGGTGAATAGATTCTTCTCCTAGTCTCAACTTCTGCATCTTTGTTTCCAATAATCTGATCTGAAGGATGATTCTTTTGTACTCATTTGCTAGGTGTCTTTGGAGGCACTTGTTGAAATTTCTCTTATGCTTCTATCAGATCCTCTTCATATTCCCCTTCTAATTCTTTTTCATCTTCTACATTTTCTTTGTAAATTTGTTCCATTGATTCATTTTATTCTTCCTTTAATTTTTGTCTACCTATTTCATCAATTGTTATGTTGATTCTTTCCACAGCTTTTTTCAATCTCAGGTTGTAACACTTGTATGATTTCCTTGTACTTGAGTAACCAACAAGTACTCATTTGTCCACATGAGAGTCAAAATTTCCCATTCTACCATCTTTTCTTTTGATGTAGCATTTGCTTTAAAAAACTCTGAAGTGCTTCACATTTGTTGGTCTTCCTTTCCATAGCTCGTAGGGAGTTTTTTCAATGTTGTTTCTATGAATTTTTTTGTTTTGAATGTGAAATTTTGTATGCACTACTTGTGTCCAAAATATATCTTTCAATTTGGAGTCCATTAGCATTGTTCGAGCCATTTCTTGTATTGTCCCGTTCTTTCTTTCAACAAATCCATTATGTTGAGGTGTCCTAACAATAGAGAAATGCCTTTTTATTCCATGCCTACTGCAGTAGTCCATAAATTCATTTGAAGTGAACTCTCCTCCATTATCATATCTCAAGAATTTGATTTTTGAATCCATTTCATTTTCAACCATTTCCTTGTAGACCTTGAAGTTTTCAAAAGATTCTTACTTATTCCTGAGAAAGAAAACTACATTCATTCTTGTATAAACATCAACTAATAACATAAAGTATTTCTCACCTTTTAAACCCTTTGTTGTAGTTGTTCCAACTAGATCAGTATGCACAATATTCAGTGATCGTGTCGTTGAATATTCTTTTTATTTAAACCCGGTCTTTGTTTTCTTTCCTTGTTGACAATGCTTGCATAAAGTGTTGGTTGGTTTCGTGACCTATGGAATTTCTCTAACTGCTTCCCTTTTGTTGACTTTGACAAGGTTATCAAAATGTATGTGACCCATTCTTCTGTGCCATAGCCAAATTTCATATTCCTTTCCTAGGAAACAATTTTCATTTCCAATTTCACTTAATACTTATATGTTGATTGAAGTTCTCGCAGCTGTTGCAATCAATTTTCTTGAAACTTATTTTCTTATCTCGCACTTTTGTGAATTGAAAGTAACTTTATGACCTTGGTCACACATTTGACTCACACTTGGAAGATTATGTTTCATATCTTCTACTAGTAGAACATTTTCTTCCTTGGTATTCTTGTTCCCAATTCTGACTGTGTCTTTTCCAATGATTTTAGCTGAATCATTATTTCCAAAGGAGACTGATCCATATCTTTCCTTTCTTAATGTAATAAACATGTCTCTATCACCTGTCATGTGTTTTAAAAAAACATTGTCAACATACCAACCACATTTCTTCTGCTTATCCTGTAGAGTGAGTGTGCATTCTTCATTTCTATATTGATTATGATTTCTTATCCATGTCCTTTTCTGAGGTTCATGTCTATGATTGTTGTTGTTATGTTGTGTTTCTCTAGGAGGGACTGCCATTCTGCAATCTTTGGCCATGTGTCAAAAGTTGTTACATTTGTATCATTCCACTTCAATGCTCAAAGATTCAAACCTGTTGTAACTTCTTCTCTGTGTTTCACTGGGCCTTCTTGGATAACCCTTTTGTGTATGGATTTCAAAGTTATTTATGTTCCTGTTGTTAGTTCTGCAATTCACAACTTTATGTCCAAAATTATTACATGCATAATATAAACCAAAAAAGATAGTTTGATACCTAGGAGTTGAATATCTTCTGAAAGGAGGTACTCTTATGAATCCTTCTTCTTCCTGAGGCCTATCTGTTTCTGTCGGTTGTTGATTCTAAAATCTGAATCTTCTCAGTGGAGGAGTGTCCCTATAATTTTATTTGTATACATTCCTATCCCCTTTGATTGTTTCTACATAGATTTTTGGATATGTTTCTTGTTTTGTTGTTTTGGAGCTTGAGATTTTTGGATATGTTTCTTGTTTTGTTGTTTTGGAGCTTGATCCATTTTCTGTATGATTGTATCCAAGTCCGGACTTGTCATGATGAGGTTTTTGACTGTTGATAATGTCATTCAAAATTTTTGAGTTGTTCTACATATTTTTCTTTTGAATACCCTTTCTTAATGTGACAATTTCTGCTTCCAAATTTACAATGATCTTGTCTCTTCCTTCTAGTTGTTCTTTGAGTGCTTCTTCAATTCTTTTATCTTCTCCAATTTGAACCTTCAAATTTGTGATCATTTGTTCTAGTTCATGAGTGTCTTCTTTCTTGTCTAGTTCTTCTTGTAGTTTCTTGTTTTTCTTCTTCTCTCTTCTGATAACTTCTATGGCACACAACAATCCTTCTCGGTAGTCAACTTCTGCCTCTTCATATTCTTCTTCGGAGTCTTCTTTATCAAAGTCTTCTACTGCCATGAATATAAGTATTCCTGTACCATTGTCACTAACTTCATCTTCATCTGATGATGAGTTGTCTTCTTTGGTGCATAAGATTTTCTTGAAAACTTTATTTGTGGTTCTTTTTCCTTTATATGTTTGTTTTCTATTTGAGTAGCCTTCATCATTTCTCTTTTTCTTATGAGGACATTTGCTAGAAAAATGACCAATACCATCACAATTAAAACAAATAAAAGGAAGCTTACCTCTATACCTGTCATTGATTCCCTTGTTCAATCTTCTGACAAAGTTGGCCGCTTCTTCACCATCTTCTAAGACGTCACTGCTGCTGTTATGTTCTTTTTCTTTTTTCTTTCCCTTTTGCTTTGACCTTTTGGATGCTTTGAAGGTTGCTTCTTTTATATCTGGATTTTCCTATTCAGTTCTCATTTCATATGCTGTGAAGATTCCATGTAGTTCTTCCATGCTTATTGAGTTTAGATATGCTCTTTATTCTAGTGCTGATATCTTAGGGTAAAATCTCATAGGAAGAGAGATTAGTACTTTTTGAACAATTATAGATTATTTGATTTCTTCTCCCAATCCAAAGATTACATTTATTGTTTCATCGACTTGTAAAAAGTAAGTTGCAATGTTCTCATATTCCTTCATCTTTAGTTGTTCGAACTGACCTCTGTAAGTTTGAAGCTTTGTTGCTTTGACTTTTGAATCTCCCTCATAAATATTTTGAATTTTGTCCCAAATATTTTTAGCGTATTTACAATGTGCAACTTTGGTGAATACCGATTCTCCAAGACCATTCAGAAGTGCATTTGTGGCTTTGGAATTATTCCGACCGAGTTTCATTTCTTTGTCATTTGTCAGCGGAACTGCTGGTGCTGTGTATCCATCTACAATTGATTGACAAACTTCAAATCCATGTGCCTGTATATATGTCTTCATCCTTATGCTCCAAAATGCATACTTTTGTCCATCAAACTATGGTATTCCATTTTTATACATGTTTTTGCTCTCCATGATCTACCTTTTAGTGGTCAAACTAATTTCTTAAGGAACCTTCTCTGATCCCAATTATTGGATTACTAGGACGGGGGGAGAATCGGTAATAGAGAAATCTAATCCTTTTTAACCATATAATGCAAGTGCTATATCAATGTAGCATTATCATCCAATATTTGCAGAGTAAATAAACAATGAACAAATGAACAATCATACACATACACAATACTCTAGTGTTTTTATGTGGAAACCCAAAGCGGGAGAAAACCACAGAATGATTTTTATTATATGCATTGAAGAATTACATTCATTGGAAGAACCCACTTCCTTTATTTTCCACCTGAAACTGGAAGGAGGCTCCAACCCCCTAGTTTCTCAGGCTACAACCTGAGGGAAGCTCCAACTCCCCAATTCTCTGGCTACAACCAGAAGAAGGCTACAACCCCCTATGTTCTCCGACTACAACCAGAAGGTGGCTACAACCACTTGTCCTTGCCCCGTCTAACCGCCCTGACGTATAAGTAGAATGATGGAACCACTGTTACACTATCATTGTGAGATATACTGTTGTAATCCTGTACCAATGAACCTGCACCAAACAACCTGAACCATGGATCAACCATGCATCAACCTATACCTCAACCTGTAATCAACCTGTACCATAAACAAGTGCATCAACCATGCACCAACCTATACCAAACAACTTGTAATCAGATTGTACCATAAACAAGTCCATCCAACCATGTACCAAGTATGTACCAATCATGTATCAACTACTCATCAACTACGACTCATCAAGATCTACCAACATCATCAACTATATACCTCATGTATGTTCCAACACATCAACTACTTGTCTTAACCATGTACCCAACATGTGCCTCAACCAAAAGCCCTCATCAATTTCATTGTCCAAATATGATTTGTAAATATGTAATAGACCTAGTGTATATGATCACATACCTACAAATCTTCCTTAACTTTAAAAACAAGAGACTAGCATTTTCATCAAACTTTACTTTAGTCTCACATGACTAGTTTTTGATTAGTCAACAACCCTAACTTGAAATAATCATAACTATGTACTTGTAATGAAAAAAGATCTAAAAATAGTACCAATGTGTTTTTTGTAATTCTTCCATGTGTAACTACTTGGATCCTCTCAAAAAAGGAGTTATAGCAAAAATGACATACCTTGTTGAATTCTGACTTATTCTAGAGAGAGAACTTGTAGAGCGTGCCCCACACAGAATATTTGTTGTATGGATATGAAAATTGTACATAAAATAGTATAGA